>DF242253.1:1182-60174 GCA_000507305.1 Breviolum minutum Mf 1.05b.01 | reverse complement strand
CTCCTTATACCATACATACATCCTATGGTCCTATGGTCCTATGGATTTGGTTGAGATTGGAAAAAGGTTACCCCAAGTATATTATCACAAGGATTTCTTCTAATATTCTTGCACACCTTCACCATCCTTAACCGGTGCAGGGGGAAAGGCAGTGGTCAAGGTGACAGGTGTAGAAGCTCAAGGACCGCGCATCCCCAAAACCAGCATGGCAGTGCTCAGTGACAGGATATAACCTCGGATGAAAACCCCAGTGTCCTTCAGCAATTGAGATGACTTTTTCGTTTGGAATTAATTGGGATCCTTGATCTGTAACCATCTTCTCCGCATTGGTGCTAGTTGATCCTTTTGTGGGATTGTACTCACAAGATCTTGATTTTCGAGTTCTCAAGTTCTCAAGTGTAGTTTGTTTGGCAAGATGGGCGAAGACATATTTCCGAAAGAAACAACCTACCAATTCGCGTCCGCGAAAAACACGCTCAGGTCACAACAACGTCTCCGCTCTTCAGTGGCCTGGAGAACTTCACCCCCATCTGACATCATTCTTATCAGCTAGCTGCAGTTGGGTTAAGGGGAATAAATCCTACTTTGTTCGAAAAATGATGAAATCGCCCGTGAAACGCACGGCAAAATGAACTTGTGTGGGAAAATGGGCCCCTGATCTTGAACCAACCCAATACAATGAAATAGGATTTTCGGTGACAACGGGTCCCAAGCCAAAGCAAGAGCGGTTGCTTTAAAATGGGATTCTGATCATAGCTTAAACGTATCCGATAGACATCAACAAACTGGGAGTATATTATATATATATATACTTGTTCAAGGTAACATCAAAAAATACAGGATCACAAACCATAGAGACCATTAAATATTAGTGTTGGCATTCGTTGTCACAGAGAAATTCAATTTCGGTAACTTTGGGAAGCCAACGAACGTGCCACAAAAAGAAATGTAAAAGCAACATAGCGAGGTCACTCGAATCCCCTTGGGATGTACACCTTTCCACCACGGTATTCCCTTGTTCCTTGTTTGAGGGTGATTTTTTTGTTTCTAGTAGCTTGCTATAGAGGTGGAACAATATTAGGAGGCAAGGGGAAGACCCCACGAGCGAAGCTAGGTCTTGCGATTTTATGGATTTTGGCCGATCATCATCGCAGCATTTCAGGGAACATATAAAACAAAAAAGATTGAGGCGAAAAAACACCAATGAAAAAACACCAATGCTATCCAATGCTAGTTGGGTGGTTGAACCAACCTGTCTCAAAAATATGTTCGTCAAATTGGATCTCCCCAAGAATTCGGGGTAAAAACCAAAACATCTTTGAGTTGCCACCACCTAGAAAAATATACCTGGATCCTATATTTACCTACGTATATTTACCATAAAAAATAAGAGGTAAACCAACCAACTCCCATTTACCCAACCCTTCCAACTTGAAGCTCCCTCTGAAGCTCCACCCAAGTCGCAGGCGGCCTGCGTAGGTCTTTCCCAATAGTCTGAATGGCTGTGGGTATGGCGATCTACCACTAGCGAATCACGACCTAAGGTTGTGTCAAGGCGTTTTGGTTGGCAGGTTGGACCACAATGCAACATGTATCACTTCCCCACCTGGTACCCTAAACATCCATTTTTTAATGGTTGTTTCAGTCGGATGATTCCAAATCTTTACATAAAAAATGGTTGTTTCACCAAACATAATTTAAAACTGCTTGTTTGGGGTACCGGGTACCAACTACTAGACACTTTTTGTTTGTCTTTCCATACCAAACTTAGAGCTGTGAGCCTTGCTAAGAGCTGGTAGAAAAAACCACTGCTTTCTGAATTAGACCACTTGGGAAATGTGGGGAGATCCACCACCACCAGGACCACCACCACTGCTGCTGATTTCCCATTTCATGGCCTGTGAAAAAGCAGAAAACCCACATATTGGAGAGTAGCAATCCCCTTAAATCGACCAACCAAAAGCTCCGCTTGTGGAGGAAGTGATGTTTTGGGGTGACTTTATAGCTATTGAAAGTGCCTGGCAGCCAACCAGGATTCTCAACATGTTCAGTAAAAATATGCTTTAATTTCAATGAAGTATCGAATATACCTCCGCGTCTTTCACTATTTCTTGCTGAATTTCTAGTTGAAAAGGCCCCAAGTTTTAAGTTTTGAATCACCAAAAGATTCGTGGAACATCCAAAGGTGCTAGCTATGAGGGGCCTGAACAACTCTCCCTTTTTTATTGATCGATCTATTCAGGGCACCTGCGTTCAAAACCACCCGAAGAAAACACCCCTCCTTGAAGGCACAAGGAAAAAAACATCTCAAGAAAAGGTTCATTTGGATGAATTTTCACCTCAAAAAACAAATGTCTGACTCTACATTGAATGGATCCCACCAATCCAACCCCCAAACAAAAAAAACTAACCTATCAACTTTCACCACTTCAGCTTCTATGTAGACTCTCCCACTCTGATTCCGAAAAAAAAGAACCAACAAAAATTGAGGCTGCGGCTGCTGAGGTCCGAGTCCTGACCGGGTGATATGTTTGGAAACCTCGTTACGACCCCCCAGGGTGGTCTAGTAAACTACAAAACCTGGATGTCTGGGATGGCTGGATCTTCAGCCCATTTTTTTGCAAGAAAAAAAGACTTCGGGGGGTGCTTCGATGGGCCGAATTTTCTCCGAATTTGTGGCGAACACCAGGACTCAGGACGTTGTTTTTCACTATACTCTCCCAGAATGGAGATCCCTGTTCACACAGTTTTCGGAATGAACTACCAACTATACCCAACCCGCCAAGCATGGACTGACTTCTGTAAAATAAGGATTGAGATTTGTTGGTCCATGAATTATATGCTTGGAACTACCCACCCAGGATTCCAGCAGTCACCACCAGGATTATTACATTTTTAGGTACGGGAATCCTTATAAATACCTTCATTTGTGACTGGAATCCTGGCCCTAAAAATAGTTCCAATCATCTGTCATCTGGTCAAACCAGAATGACTCCCATCTTCCGATGTAGCCAGATAGGGGTGATCTTTAAAATAGTGGATCACCCCCAAATGACCATAAGGGAGAAAAGAAAAAATGATCATAAATTGATCATAAATCGCTCATAAATCACTTGAGGTTAAGAACTCTATGATCCTCTACCTTTAGACGTTTTTTCCGGGTGTTTGTCACTCCAATTTGACCAGAACGATTTCCCTTTCTGAAAACCCTGATCGAGGAAGGGAAAGCTGTAGGGAAACTTGTTTTTCAGTTCTTTTTCGTGAGGCGATGTTTCAAGATGATTTGTTCGATTCTTTGGCTCAAAATCAAAACAGTCGACATATTCTATTGCTAGTAGCAGGCACCTTGGATCCGTTGTGATCCGTTGAACCATCTTACAAAAAACCAGCCCACTACGCTTCCGAAAGTAGTGGCATCAAGGAAGGGAAGCCAAGCATAATGGCCATCTTGCTCTCCCCCCCTATTCAGAAACTGGAAAACGACCTGAAAAACTATCACCTCCCCTTCAGGAGCCAATCGGTGACATCAGGATGCCACCAACCCAGCTGTCTTGCTCAACTCTTCACCCGCTTTTGCATTCCAACCCAGCTGTATCCGCCTCTTGAGACGTTTCCATGTGCAACTCCCCATCGTCGATGCACAGCTCCCCCTCCTCATCGCTGCCTTTTTTGGCGTGTCGACAAGGAAAATCAGCCGGCCCGCAAATCCGCAAAACAACGACGAAAAAGAAAAAAAAAACAAAAGGAGGGATTCGGCCAAAATGAATCCCCAGGTAGGCTTGATGGTCTGGAAACATCCTCATTTTACCTGGAGTCCAGCAAGTCAAAAAAAAACACGTCAACTCTTCACAGTCGACTCTATCCGATCGTAAAACCCATTGCTTGATGCATTTTTTTCTATCGATTTGGCCTATACATCAAAACCAAGGCTTACGAATTAGGGTAAAAGGTACCATTGTATATCCAGCTGTGTGTGTGTGTGCTTGTGTTTTTCCAAGTGTTTTAAGGGGACAATTCTGCAATGCTGGCAGACCATGGTCGTTAAAGCCTTAAGGTTTCTGCCGTTGTCGGGGAAAACCTTCCCCACCTACCTGATAATTGCCTTTTCCGGTGTCACCTGTCATCCCAAGAAAGAGCTCGTCAAAAAGGGACGAAAAACACTCCAAGTCAAAGTTGTATAACTGTTATATGCTATATACGTATATATATATATATACATATTATATATATATATATATATGTATCATATCTTCAAGGGTCATCTTCCCAACCAAATGGGAGAGCCTTTTGCCCTTGGCAATTTTTACAAACAAAAAACTCACCGGAAAAAATCCCTAAAGCCAAGGCCGCCACCTTGAAGGGACCAACAGGCGCGGGCCATTTGCGCCCCTATCCCCGACCCCCGTCGGGAACTAGTCGGCCCAGGAACTAATGGAAAAAGCTATGTCCTGAAAAACAGGCAGGCGCGCGATTTGCGGTTTTTCCCGGTTTTTCACGATGATTCCGAAGGATTGCCATGTTTTTTTTTCCGAATCGAATCTATTCGAAGGTGAGATCTCTCTAAGTGGTCCAACCAAAGGACTTCATGACAGCACTTCAAGCCATATTTACTCTGCTATATATTTTCAACCTCAGGGAGACGTTGGGATCATAGATCAGAGCCCACAGTGCTTCAAACAGCACAAAGGGTGTTTGGGGGGGCTTTTTGATAACTAGGTGGATGATATTTATTTCACCTGACACCAGGTGATATCGCTTTTCCAAAAAGGGAAATCTCTGGTTCTGAGATCAAAGGTGATATCAAGCCCCGCTTCAAAACGTGTACATTCCAAGTTTGTACATCTAAAAGCATCTGCTGCAGGTAGGTGCAAGTACTTGATGATACATGTGACCATATTCCCTAATTCCGTTCAGAAGGCCATATTTTTGGATATTCTTGGAAGGTGTCACATGGCAGGGTAGGTTTCGATTTCCCCTCCCTAATACCTAAGTACTCCACCCATGTTTTCTTTTTCTCGCAACTCACGGCAAGGTCGCATTTGGGCTCTTCGCCGGTTACAGGATCCGTCCCTTCAAACGCTGGGGAAGGGCATTCCACTGAGAAATTGGTTGTAATTGCAATTCGGCTGAGGAGGCTTTCACAGCCTTTCCATACACTCCTAGTCCGGGCTGTATGCGTCTTATGTGAACGCTCATCCGACTCCAACTTAGTCTAGTAACTATGCGAAGTGGCTTAGTTTGAACATACGGTCAAACTGAGTGAACTATGATGATTGATGTAAACTGTACGAGCCTATTTGGGGGTCTATGGGTGTATCCCTGCGACTTGGAAAAGTCGAATGATGTCATGGAGTTTCATGGAACGACTTTCTCTGAAGCACTTCAGGGTGATCTTTTCTCTCCTAAAGCACTGTCTAAGAGGAAGGGGTCGCCAATCCATCATTTGGAGAACTAGGGTGTGCTGCCGGAACTTAGTCTGATTCACTTAGTGACGCGAGCGATTTTCACTGATACTACTTACATATCATTGCATCTATACCTACATGGGGAATCTTCATGACCCAAATTACAATATCGATCAATATCGATTAATTATGTCGATCATTGTCATCAGTCCTAGCATTGAACACTCCATGAAATCTCATCAAATCCCAGGTGATGGAGGAAAAGTCTCTGTCCACTCCGCTGAAACAATGACCAAATCGCCCCAAATTCCCCTTCGTTCACGGTCTGAAAACAAACCAGAAGCTCGCCCATCAACTTGCTTGCCGCTGTCTCAAAATTGCTTGGGCCCTCAAATCCAGCACAATTTCAACATTTTTTAAAGCAAATTTTGGAGGGATCCCAAGTTTTGAGACATCCCAAATTTTGCAGGTTGCGTTACTAAGGCAGTGGCATGGGAACTTTAAAATGGCCTCTGCTCCAGAGTGTACTGTGCACCGTGCACTCTGCTTTTTTTGGCTGCATTTGTTGCATGGGGATTGTCACCAAAGTGGTCACTAGTCGCAAAGTAGCGGGGTGTTCAGATTTCTTTTGGTGTTTGTCGAGCCACCAATGACAAGTATTGGCAAGTCAAGTTGCAGAATCTCCCCAAGTAACGAAGAACGTCTATGAAAACATATGTTTTTTATGGAGATTGAAACCAACGGCTAGCGAGTCTTTTCGTTGCACATGCTGGGAGAAAATCTTCGGTAAATACTTTGGGAAGTCGAGTCTGGAGGCAGTTGGCAACCCATATCCAGATTTCTTGAAATTCTGCATGGCAAAAATTGAGATGCTTCAAAAAAAATTACCCTCCCTGAAACTTACATGTCCCCTGAAAATCAATGGTTGGAAGATGTATTTCCTATTGAAGTAGTCCTTCTTTAGGGGCTATGTTAATTTCAGGGAGGGTACTCCAAAGAATCCAGCCTGGATACTTTGAGAAAGAACACCTGGAGGTTTTGGGGCAAGAGCTCATGGTCCAACAGCTTTGATTTTTTTTTTTGGAAATATTGTTTCATCTTCCCGATTTGGAAACTGAGTCCTGGAATAGGCACTTCTGCTGGAACATCAAGGGTCTAAACTTTAAACTAATCCCATTGTATTAAAATCCAACTGGCGAGATATCAACGTAAAAAAACTATGCGACATGTGGATCAAAGTACATCAAAAGAAAGAAACAAAACAGTTTCTCATTCAAAAGGTATGTATACATCCCATGGAAATTGAATCATCTTGGATCATCTTCGAGAGCTCAAGAACAAAACACGACTGCTGACCGACTTGGTGTTTCACGGGTCCCGTGTGCGCCCGAGAATAGAGTTTTCGCACTCGTTGACGTCAATGGCATAGAAAGGCGGAGTGCCGTTTGCATGTGACATCTTCGCAAATAGTTTTGATGCCCCATTCTTTATCAATGGTCAATATACAAGAAGGAACCATATGACATGATATATGTTTTTCCCCTTAACATCGTTTTGAAAATACGCAAAGAAACAGGGTGAGGAGGATGAAACCCTGGTTTTTCTACCAAAACCCTGGTTATCCCCGTAAGATGACGCAAAACCCTGGTTGCGTGTCTAAACCCTGCTTTTTTTCAGGGTTCCGATGTGCAAGGCATGTATATATACACATGTATATATATATATATATATATCAGTCTCTTGTTGATTCTTAGGGGGCTTGAAGAACGTGACCCTAGGTAAAATCCAAGCTGCATTTTCAATTTTGCGAGATTCAAAAAAGTGACAAATATTGGAGAGTTGTGAGAATTGCAAGAAACATGACGTATATTGTACATGTATTTTCTAAACAATACCGCGAAGAAAAATCTCTCTCAAAAAGAGAGCTTGGCTCTGGAGATCCTGCATCAGCTCCAATATCCAGAGCTGTTACACCCCCCGAAAACCAACATGTCCAAAGGTGTAATGTTTGCAGGAAAGTAGTCTTCCAACCACTATTTTTCGGGGGACATGTTAGTTTTAGGTGGAGTAGCTCTTCATTGGTAGGTTAATCTTCATGTCTTCAAACTTCTGCAAAGATCAACCACAAACCAAGGATCTTTGAGGGATTAAAGGGATGAAGTGATTGCTAAAGTCCCTGTGATCTTGTGATTAATCATGATCTTACAATTTTGACCAGCCATAGTCTAGTATTAGTATGTATTACTACAGTTTGATCAATTCACTAGTGCTCACAAGTGAATATCTCAGCATTCTTCAACAGACTCTATATTTGCAAAATTCAACCTGTGTAATTCATGTCCAGCCAATGTCTTCGCCTTCGGCTTACCATTGGAGTCAGTCGTCAAATCGAGTTCTATTTGGAACCATTGGTTTCTTGTTAAAGCTGTACGAGTGGACGAGTGCCCACAAACTCACGGGCCAAGTTTCTCATTCTGAGAGGGATGTGGAGCGCCAATCCACATGAGATCAAATGTTTTTCGTGAAACAACACAGCTCAATAGATGCTGTTTGGTCGGCCCTGAGTAATGGGAATGAAGCTATACATATCGTTGTGGGGATTCATTCCTTCATTCCTTGCTGAGGTCCAGTTGTCTGGTTGGTATTGGAAGAGGTCAGGAAGAAAACGACCAAGCAAAGGTTTACTATGTCGGCGATGAAACTTTTGGAAGGTTTCATTCGCATCACCTGAGATCGTGGAAAACCTGTTTGAATCATGCGACTTTTCCACATCAACTTGTGCAAGTTTTCTTCAGCAGGGATTGTTATATACATAGAGAGCAGGGGGATATCTACAACATGGTTTAGCCACAAATCCTGAAAACTCTCATGTGAGTTACAATACGTCACAAGGTTTCTTTCAATGAAAAAATCCATCGACTCCCCGTGACTCAGGGATTCCACATCAATCCTGTGGATGGCACAACTCCTATCCCAACGAAGCCAGCAAGTTTGCGCAGCTTGGGTTCTTTCGGGACCGCTCGATGCTTTCCAGGAAAATCACTTTGTCTGTTCCCCAACCCCCAAAGTCCGGGGAAGTCTAAGGGAGCTTTGAGCTCGCGCACTGAAACAGGAAAAAACGTGTACATTGGAAAGGTCCCTTTGAGAAAAAAATACTCGAACTTCCCAGGTCTTTTTTGTAGTGATTCACAGTTCAGATCCCACTTACACTCCCTGAAACTAACATAGCCATGGAAAATCCACCATTTTGATGGTATTTATCAGGAAAAATGGGGATTTTTATGGGCTATGTTAGTTTCAGGGTATATAATTCAAAGTAATGGTGTTATGGTCTTTTGTTCTGATATCCTTATCGATTTGCCAATCTTATATATATATATGTACATCCTCTCTCTTAAACTTCGAGACATGAAGATCCGTAGATCTCTTGATTATCCTACTTAGTATTAGAGATCTGGACTTCCTATTGCTATCCTATCTATATCACTGAATCGTTTAGGGGTAAAAGTATCTTAAAAAACAACAGGCCACTTCACAAAACCAAAAAACAATTACACACTTCCGCTTCTACCAACAAGTTTCAGTTTGGCAAACAAGAGAATCACCAAGTTCGAAATCAAGAAGATGGAGAATCTCATGCTGGCGACATCATTGTCTTTCACAAAAAAAATGCAAACTAGACTCCAGTTTTCCATTGGCGTCAACTCGGCAAACCATCTGTCTTCAACAAAATCCATCGTCCCAATCTCTTCCAGTGTCAACCATCTGAATAATTTGCCAACCTGAAGTGATAGTAGCGAGGTAGTCCAATATCAAAATCTGAATGAATGTCATCTTGCACCAACCTTCAATTATTGCTTGATCATCTTGGCAAGCTTCCTACAAAAATATCCTCAAAAAAAAATGACCTTTTCCTACCTTTTCATCTGCAATCCTATAAGGTCATGACATCAACTAATTTTTGTCAAATCGACTGGGTGCTTTTTCCCCAACCATTTGCAAAATATTGGCGCATGTCAAATTGAGTTATCATTTCACCCAAGGGTTTTGCGGTGAAAAAAAATACTCAAACACACACATCTTTGTCAACCGGTGCATCACACGAGCCCCCGAAACCCATCCAATGGAGATCATGGACACTATACTGTGACGTGGGGAGCTGATCTTTTTTGCTGTGCATTGCGCAAGTTGGTGACGAGAAGATGTGGGTCTTTTGCTTGGGGATGTTGGGGATCTACGTCCAAGACTGAATCTATTAAATCCATTTCTGGAAAACTCGTATCTGTCGATGGTTCAGAAATCCGGCGCGAGAAAACCACCTGGGATGCATAATAAACCCTGTATGGGAAGTACCAACCTCAACTGGTGAACTCCTGTTCTCAACGTCTATCTTCCTCGAAGATGTATATAAATGTGAGAAATGTGTCAAAAGCAAAATCCAGAGGCTCTCCTGACATCGATTATTTAGGGTAGTGGACTGACTCCTAGTGACAAAAGTCTTTGTGGTCTGGCATGCTGGCATGGGTGCACACCCTCCCTGTGAAAATATTGTGATCCAAAACACCTAGCTGTAAAAAGAGCACTTTGGAGGGATCATTTTTTTATTCAAGAGCGCAAGCGCAAGCACAAATAGGATCCTCTACAAATAGTACTGTATCTCATACAATGCGATACTCCAGATTGTGATTGTTACCTTGTCAAATTGATATTTCACTGCTTTTTTCCAACCAGAAAATCTATCAACGAAAAAAAATACAAGTAATGTCTCTTCACATCATCTCGGCACCGAGCTTTTTGCGAACTCTCCACCGCTGTCCGGGATGAGTCTTTGCAACATTCTTCCCTCTTTTTCCACTGAGCCATCTGACTTGGATCAAGGATCTCAAATTCAGGAAACAAACTTTGGCTTGCAATGAGAAAGTATTCATACTCCCCCGAAGATTAACATGGAACCTGAAAATGATGGTTGGGAAGATGATTCCTCTTCCTTTACCAGGGGTGTCTTGTCAAGTTCCATGTTCATCTTCCAGGGGGTAATCCACATCCCTTTGATAAAATGGTTGATTCACTTTCGTTTGGCTCAGTGAGGTTTTCAAAGGCCCTTTATTTTCAAGCGCGCACGGGCGCGCCATCTTTTTGCCAAGGTCACCGTTGTTCGGAGGTGTTTTCTCAGCGAAGTGAAGAATCCACGGAAGATTCGCCAAAACGGAGAACAACGATCTTGGACTTTAGACGATCCTTAGGGGAACGTCTCATTGCATGCAGAGTCTCGAAGGCAGGAATCCAATGTATCAATCAAAAGTTTTTGGTATGGCAACATGACACAGTAACTTACGTGTGCGAACTTGGATGCTGTCTTTAAAGCAACTCCATGTTGCCCTGTGTTGCACTTCATATACTTTTCTGAAAATTGGGAAGTTTAGACAATGAAGTTGTTTTTCATGTGACATCTTTGCAAATACACGGATTCTTTTGAGAATCAAGCGAACGAATTACAACTCAGCAAATTCCTGGCACGTGCTTGCCTCTCCAAGTTCCCTGCAAATACAGCATTATCGTTTACCAAAAACGCACCGACAGAGTCATGACCTACCATGACCCAACAGTGAGCATTGGGGGGTCGTTGGAAAGTTCAATCCTATCAACAAGTTGTTCAGGTCTTTGTTTACGTCCACTTTGATCTTCCCAGATCACCTAAGCAAGTGGCGATCTTTTTTCCGGAACTGAGCTTGAGGGTGGTATCATCATCATCAGCATCAGCATCATCATCATCATCATCATCATCATCATCATGAAATATGTGTATATATATATACTGATTATATATATATATATATATATTGGTTTTCAAGAAAACCACTGGAGAAAGTCCAATGATTTTCAACTTTACATGCAAAAAAAGAAAATCAAGCTACTATTATAGCCAAATGGTCTTTTGGTGGTTCCTTACTGTCAAAAAAGCGCTGTTTTGTATCAAAAGCCAGATTTTTTGTCAACTGACAAAATATCATATTGACTCCAAGCCCAGATAAAATGCTGTCCTGGCTGTTTTTAGCCCCTTCACCCAAAAAAAAGGCCCTTCAATGAACACATTAGTTGCTACCCTTCCTGAAACTAAGATAGCCCTTGAAAATGGATGGTTTGGAGACTACTTACTACTTCAGTTACTACTTCCTTTTTGGCATATTTTCAGGGACCATGTCAGTCTTAGGGGTTGTGTAATCCCCTTAAAGAAGGGCCCTGTCTTTTCTCGGTCTCAGTGGCCGTTGTGGGCATTGAGACCTAGGTCTGGGCCGAAAAGGTTCCAAACTTCGATCCATTGATTCGGGAAGTTGGGCCTGGGAAAAGGGGCCCCAACTTTGCCGTTAGCAGCTGCTTTTTGTTGAGTTGCAAACCAACAAAAAATGAAAAAACTGATAGAAAGTTTGCATTTTTGGGATTTTTTTCGACACTATGTTGATATTGCCAAATTTTTTGGGAGTGTTGTTGCTGTTTCATTGAAAACCTAGTTGTACCACACCCTCCAAAAAACAATTCTTTTGCATCGGCAATGAGTGCCTTACAGCAGGCAGCCATTGTGTAGCTGAGGTACTAACGTCTCTTGAAGGCACATCTTCGAATGCTGAAAGTGAGTTTTTCACGACTATATTCATGCGTAATTTATCTCTCCCAGCAAAACAAGAACAAGGCAGAACTCTTCACGTGCCAACTCGGTCGCCCCTTTGGACTATCAAAACGTCCTTCAAATGCAGCGTCAGAAAACGGGTCCAAGCGACGATCCAACCAGCGAACTGAGCTGCTAAGGTGAGGTTTTGCACTGAGGATTTTGTTTTATCAAGCAATGCAAGTCTAGAAGGAATATCTAGTAGACAATTTGATAGTAGTAGTTATATCTATTATTAGTCTGTGGATTAGACGGATTATTGACAGTTGTTTTAGTGAGAGAATTATTATAGTATGATTGCTATTAACAAAACCATTTGCTCAAACTGGTGACTAACCCAAAAGAACTACGAAAAAAGAACATGCTTTGTCGGATCTAGCATGTATACATAACTCCCATCTACCAGGATCTTCGGATATGTGCGGTAGGCTGGTGAAAGAATCCACCTGCCATGGATGCATAGGATTTATAAATGATTTCTGAACTCTCCGCGAAGTTGCTGGAAAGTCTATATGGCAGTAAATTTGGATCTCCAAATGTCAAAGTCTTAGCAAGTCCTCCTGAAAGTTGTCCCTCTGTAGGTCGGATTTGTCTTAATTCTTAGAACCCAAAGCCATCCGACATTGATTCAATTGTGGTCGACACTAAACATTGAAAGAACACTCAAACACCTTAAACAAATTCATATAAATTTGAGAGACTTCACTCTTTCATACTCTTTCAACGTTTTTTTCATAGTTCATGTTGATTTTCTACTTGCACCGCTCGAGTCCATCCTTCCAAAAAAACTTAGGTTGATCGGCGGGAGACCTTGTTTCCATTCGCCCATCGGCCAGTGTGTCTAGGTGGATTTGATCAAACTTCATGAACCTCCATATTTAATATACGCCTGGAAAAACTAACTAACGAACTAACTAACTAACTAACTAACTAGCTAGCTAGCTAGCTAACTAACTAACTAACATGACTGGCTGGAAAACCAACCATAAATGAAGATGCATCTCCTATCAAAAATGGCAATTTTCCAGCTAGCCATGTTAGTCTTCGGGGGAGAGGGTTAAGGTCAGTTTGAACCATTCCCCGTCTAAACTGCATTTCGGGGGGTCTTGAGGTTGGGTGACATACTTGGTCGCTGTAAAGCTTGCCGTTTTCTCGCAAGGACGTAGTTGTGACAGGCACTGTACTTCCCGCACCAAAAAACTGCACTTTACCTGGTACAGTGACTGCCACTTACTGCTGAAAGTTCAGGAGCGGGACACCAAGCTGAGAATTATGAATTCCACGAGAAATACGTAGAATGAAAGTTTTCAGTTTTCATAGAGATGGATCTGGCTGTGTAGGTAGAGTGCGTATACTCTATACACACTCTAGTACATGGCGGTTCGAAGATTGCCAGTCATTTCAGGGGTGTAAAAAAGGAGAAAGCGTCTAAAGCATGCGCATTGATTCAAGGCTTGTGTGTTTTCCGTTTCCATATCAACTTACAGCTGTAATCATTCACTTTTGCTCCTGAACGGTCCAAATGTCCACGCAGGTACGAGAAATTGCTATCAACAGGCGCGTTCCTAGGTGTACCCACCCCCTTTTTCGACGGACAAATCACAGCTCATCATTCGTGGACCACTTTTTTCGAAAGTCTGAAGACCTATCACTTCGATTTCTTTTAGCACTTCAGCATATTTCAGGTCAGTTCTGCCCACATCTCATCATCACATATCATCACATTGTCAAAAGTTTTGAGGCAACAATAAACATTGTTACTCCTAAAACGTTGTACGCGGAAATTTCTCAATTGTCTCGCTTCCTGAAGAACTGTATGTACAAGTCCAAAGGCTTTGAGAACAACTTCAAACCCGGAAGCTCCATTCGACTGCTTCCCTGGTTGAGTTTGTTTCTTCAATCAACTCCCTCAGCTGTATAAAACGCAGCTCCCGGCTGGTGACCGTCTCGGTGAGCGTTGTGGTTGTCGTTTTTGTTCGCAGTTTGCTAAATGTGTTCTGTCAATCCTTGAAAGCCAAAGAACAAAAATGATCCCAACAAGAACAAGTCTTTTACCGTGTAAGTGTATTCGACGTTTATCATAAATTGCATCTCTTCATGAAGTTTCCATGCATCTTGGTTTCTCCAATCCATCTACCCATCACCTATAATCAGGGTCCCCCTCTGATAAGTTTGCGTAAGTCACTGCTGGAAATTCACTCAGATTTTCACTCGAAAATTCGACTAGAATTCTGGCAAAGCACTTGGGATAGTAAAACGCTGTAGGCAATGAGATCTTCATATCGGGTATTATATAAACATGCCCTATGAACAAGTGGTCATGAGAATGTAATCAGTTAAAAAAGGAAAAATCTTCTATAAATCATCTGAAATGCTTCATTTCTTCGCTAAGTTCTGCTAGTTTACCAAACAGATCAGGTAGAGATCTTTTTGAAACTTATGCATTTCCAACCCTCCAATACTAAAGGAGCCATCAGTTCAAAATAGGATGCTTCCAATAAAGCTTTGAAATCAGGGCAAGTTGCTGTTGATGGAAGAAATCCGGCACCACCTGTTATGAAACCCTATGAAAAATGGGAGATTCTCCATATCAACTAGTGTAGGATTTCTTCTATTAACACTATCACATGTGTTTCCAATCCTAAATTTTTCTCGGGGCATGTTGAAAGGGGATGTTTTTTGGAACCAAGGCCCTTTGGGGAAGGGAGGCGAGGTAAATAATTTGAGGACTCCGTTGGACATCGGCGGTGTGAAATCAAAAGGTACTCTGATGGAAGTTTAACACTTCGCCCCTGCAAATAAGCCATCAGGAAGTAAGTTAATCTTCCAACCATCATTTTTCAGGGCGGTTAGTGAAACTTCAGGGGTGGTACTAAATGATAGTAAGACTCTGGTGGCCACAAGAATCTGATTCAGGCGGACTTCAAGCGGAGTGCTAGAAGCCGTGTCACCAAAGGGGGCGGCTGACTCTCATGGAAGGTTGGCTGCGGCCAAGAAAAGCAGGCAAGCGGAAAGGCGAGACAGCAAGGTTTCAGGTTTGATAGAGGTTATGCCGGAACTGAAGTGTGTGTATATAGATGTACATCGAATGATTCACATATGTTCTCATTTTTGTCGTTTATTCATTCCTTCCTTCCTTCCTTCATTCATTCATTCATTCAGTCATTCATTAATTCGTGTAGACATTCATTCATCGCTGATGATGCTGATGGCTCAAATGATCATAAATGATCCACATGATGGTGATGATGAAGAAAAGTCACAAGGGTACTCGTTGATTCCAAACAACTTCTCTGGCTGTCAGTGCCATCCCCACTTTCAGAAGTTATATATATCACCGCTTCCCGCGATCTTTGAGACGCTTCATACGGGAAACTCGAGCAAATCAACGGATATTTCACGGTGCGTTTGTGTCTCATCAGAAGGCATTGACAGCTCGAATCCATCCATGTTTTCACTCTTTGAATTGGTGGATTGGTCTGGGAATATGGTCACCTGATATCACAGGCTCGGGTGTTTTCTCAGGTCATAAACCTTGACTCAGAATTTACACATCTCAAAAATGTGTTGTAAAAACAAATCCCACGAACTGTATAGGTTCGCTTCTAAATTATTAAGTATATGACATCAAGAAATTATTGTTCAGTTCACCAGGAATTGAATGCAAACATAATTAAAATAGTGCATTCATTCACCAGGCATTTGCATCGGGATACATTAGGCTCACTTTAGTGACTTTAGTAGTGAAAGTTGAGGTTTCTTGGAAAGGAAGAGGTACCCCACAAGACGAAAAATGCTTAAGAAAAAACATAGCGTCCGTGCAAGGCTTCATTGATCTCAACCAAAAACAGCTTCACCAACACATGTTGGCTTGCTTTTGGAGGTTCTCAAAAAGCTGCTATCATTCAGGTTCCAAACAAACATCGAAACATACCCAAACATCGTTTGTAAGTTTGGATCTGAGGTCTCTATGGTAGCAACAAAATCATCCAAGGAAATAAGGCTATCCACAACCACCCTTTTTCGATTCGTGGGTTTTTTGAGAAACCATTTTTTGCCCGGTGGTCTGGGTGGTGAGGGTTGGGCTGGCACAACTTCACTCTAAGAAAAATCCCGCACCCAAAACTCACATGCCCGAAAAAAATACAGGAAAATATTGGAAGAGGATCTTCCGTCCGGAAGATCATTCTGTTCATATTCCATGCAAATTTTGTGGCTGTTTGTTCACTGCCCCAAAAAAAAGAAACACAACGTGAAGTCCCGTGTGTCAACGACGCGCCCGACTTCCACAAAGCCTCAGTCGTAATTACCTGCAACGGCTGCCTGCAGGAAGCTACGGAAATCCCAGCAGAAACCAACATGGTTGCATTTGGGCAAAGGTCTGCAAAAATTGGTGGTTCGGCCATCTCTCTATAACAGAAATGTGTTCTCCACCATCACTTCCCGGAAAAGAATATCATGTTCGAAGTTTTGGAGAGTTTGCCAGTAACCTCTATTCTGAAAGTAAGGGCACAAAAGATTTGGAAGGGAGATGAAGGGAGACACAATTGTTAACACAAAAACAAGCTCATCTCATCGTTCAGTTTGGTAAGGGACGACCCCTTGGTTGGGGGGTATGAACACCTATCGATGGATACCGTGGATATTTTGGGTACATGATACATTCCTTTACAGTATTCCCTACCAAGCGCTAGCTAAACATTAAAGGTCAGAATTCTGTCAAGATTCATTCATAGAAAATGTCAAACAACCTTGTTTCAACGTACTCCTGGAACAATACCCGATGCATTCCTAATCCAAACATATGATCAACCTGTTGGCTAGAGGGTTTGAAGTATTGTCCGATTGTCCAGTGGTATTTTGGAAAAATTCACCAGGAGGTGTTGTGAACCACCCAGGGGTCCAAACATAACAATATTTCGCGAGATGACTTCCTATTTGTCCGGTCAAGTCACAATGTGCATTATCTTGCGTTGATATCAAAATATACATGAACATTTAGCAAAAAAATATCTGATATCTGGTTGGTGTTTTGCCAGTAGCTCACATCTACATGTACAAATTTGGACAGGGTTGTGAGCATGGGGCATGTCCCTCAACCGCCTTACACAACTCACATCATTGGTATCACAACTCACACACAGGCCCAGCAACCGCCTCTCACGCAGTAAAGAAGACACGCTCAGCCTTTTTGAATCAAAACGCCGAAACGGGAAGTTCTTGACTCTGAAACTCCAATATCAAATATGTATATATAATATGTATATGTATGTAAATAATATGTATATGTATGTAAATAATATTTATATGTATGTAAATATATAATATATATTTATATATACATATTCTGTATGTATATATATATATATCGCACCTTCAAATTGCTAACGGATTCAATTTTCCTTTTTGTGGCCCCTCTGTGAAAAACCAACAGTTTCAGTGCCAGCAAAAGTTTGAACTTCACTTCAAAAATGTGATCATCCAACACCCGGAGTTGTGGAGGTGTGTCCATTTTTGTTTCGTCTCAAACTTTGTCAAGCAGTTTTTTCCAAAATGGAGATTCCGCTTTCAAAATCAAAAATGGACTCATGGACATGATCACATCTGCATAAAATTGGAGATGTTAAATTGGAATACACAGATCTGATGAATCCGTTTTCAAAACGGTTTGGGGCTTCTACCACTGAGATATTCCCCCCCCCCCCAAAAAAAAAATGCAACATATCACCTCATGAATCACTGAAACAATTGAAGTCTATGACTTTCTATGATTGTCCATCTAATCAGGTCGCAAACTTTGCCAAGCAAAAAATGTTGAAGGCCGGCCATTTTCAGATCCAGACATTTCAGGGGTAGCGCTTTGCGATCATAAATTTGGGACTCCGTTTTGCAAAAAATATCCATTTGGGGAATCAATGCAAAAATGTCATGATAATGCTACGGGTGTTGCAAAAAATTGGAGGCTCCAAAATTCAAAGGTATCCTACCAAAAACCTTCTCACTTCCAACAGCATGTCAAAAAACATTTTGCCATTGCTAAAAAATATCTCACCCAAAAAACAAATCCCTGAAATTAGCGGAAAAATGTGGAGAATGTCCACCCCACAAATTCGTTGGTCCACCAGTGGTGGACCGACCGGTCCACTAGGTGCTCGCCGCCGCCTCCGAAGCGAAGCGCAAGCGTCGTTGGCCTCCGGAGGTGATAACAGGTAACGATGGGGAAAGCCATGGGGAAAAGTAACTACCCTCCCTGAAACTAACATGGCACCTGAAAATAAGCCACTGGAAAAGGAGATTCCTAATTGGAAACCATCATTTTTAGGTGCTATGTGCTATGTTAGTTTCAGGGAGTGTATATGCAAGGTTTGTACAAATGCTATTTCTTGGTTTCCCCATTGCTTAATTTTTGGGTCTCTGAAAGAAACAATTGCGGAAAAACATTACTAAAACCCAACAATTGCTATTAACCTTTGTTGTTTCTTCCCATTCCCGTTGGGTTTTAGCGATATTCACGAACCTGAAATGTTGAACGGCCCCTTTGGACCAACCATCCTTAGGGGATTCAAGTAATCGACCGAGGGATCAATCACAATTAGTTGCCCCGTTCGGGTGAATTTTGAATGATGATAGTTCACCGATTCAAAACGTAAAAGATCCTAAAAAGATATCAAGAGCACTGAATCTGCGCAGATTCAGCTCAGTTCACATATCCCCAAAAGCATATTCAGTCATAGTTTCTGTCCTATTTTGGGTCGATAAGTCTCTGAAGTTGTAATGAGCTACCTCAGCTGTCTACCCATCAGTCGGATCAAAAAAATCACCCAAAATTGACTCCCTTCATCGCGAAACAAATTCCTCTTCTTATTTCTGATTCATTGTCAAACCCCGGTGGTATCAACGGGAAAAGTTTTTAGTTGGGTAGAAACAAACATTCTACAACGAATTCCTTCAAATTTCAAAGAATATTTTCAGATACACCCTGGAAGCTTAGCAAAGCCCGGGAAAAAGTTACAATCCCAAAAAGAAACTAGTCGTCCAATCATCCATTTTCAGATTTTCAGTGGCTATTTTGAAACTTCAGGGGTTAAATGCTTGGAGTTCGTGAGGTTTTTCTTCGGAGGCACTTTTTCGTTTGGAACTCACGGCCATCGTCGTCGTCATCTGTGCCTTTCAATGCTTTTCTGTCCCGATTGGAAGGTTGCTGTGCCTCAGAGGTCCAAGGGTGAAGAAAATGAACTCCCAGACTCGGACATCTGATTAATGATAGGATTTTTTAATACACAGGGATGATATCATATGATATTGTATGATCTGTATGTATATTAAATAATGTATCTTATGATTCGTATCAGGTGTATCTCAAATTTTGTGCGGAACACATCTAGTGGTTTTCTTCTGACAACATTTCCAAGAACATTTGAGGGTTCCTAACTTTGGGACATCCCCGCTTTCATTGTTCTGCATATGAACACTCATGAAAAACGGTACGACCATCCGCGAACGTGATCAAGAAGGGTTGATAGAGCATGATAAACCACACCATCTACACGATGATGCGGAATACTGCGTGGAGTCTTAGGTTTGGCAATCATTGTTCTCCCTTAAGACCTTATGACGATTCCGTCTCCTTGGATCTAGAGTCCATCTTGCTTTCTTGATAGGCTATATGCATTTAGTTGTAATACTTCACAGCACTGGAGCTTCCCAAATGATCAAGCCAAACTCTTCTATAGTAGATAAACAAGTAGATAAGTCCCTTTGAAACTGCATCTTTCTATCCAAGTAAAGTGTATCATGATTCAATTTCACATGAACCTTCAACTTCATTTGAGGATTCATCAATCCAGAAACTACCCTCTTCTGCAATTCGTTTCGGGTGACCTCCGATGTACTCAACACTCGATCCATGGCAGTGCTCCCGAGGACGGGACCAAAGCACTGGGCAAGACTCTTCGTGCTTCTGCTTCACCTTGGTTAAAGCAGAAAGATTTGGAGTGGTGGATATGTCGTGAGTCGTTAACTTTCAACAAAAAAGACGACACTGGCAACAACAACAACAACAACAACAACAACAACAACAACGTGTTTGTATATTGTCTATATAGATTCACTAGTTGAGATATGCTGGTTGTTTTGTTTCCATGATTTCCAGCTTCAATCTCCACGAAAGCAAAGCCCCTGGTTGTTGAAGGGACGTAAAGATCTTAGACCTCGAAGTCGTCTTTGATAAGACAAAACTCCTTGAAATTCTGTGGAGAAAGGCAAGGAAACAAGACTGGTTGAAACTCCTCAAGAGATGGTCTTTTGACAAGGATCAGTCCTTACATAAGCGAAACAACATCCTTCGGGAAGACTCTACTTCAGTAAAGGGAAGCGAAGCAGTCAACATAAGCCCAAAAAACTCACCAACTGAGCTCGAGTGTCAAAACACTCCAACAATCCATTTTGTTTTCATTCAAAACCCCCAACGACATCGTGTCGAGTTGTCGTGCTTTTGCTGGGTGCCCCAAACGGCACGTCAACAATTCTTCGGCAGCCTGTCGATCTTCATCGCCTGAAAGGATCAATCTGGTTGGTGGTTGAACCGACCCATCTGAAAAATATGCTCGTAAAATTGAAAAGCTTCGCCAACTTTCGGGGTGAAAATAACACTGTTTGTTTGAAACCACCACCTAGTGAATTGTTCTAGTAGGTAGACTGTGACGATGCAGCAACATGGAAAATGTTGATTGAAATCAGACTTTTGATTTAGCACGATTTAATCCTATCATTTGGCATAAGCATGCAGAAGCAGTATACTAGCAAGAAGCAGTCATTCATCTCTGACAGAGAATCATCCTACCACATCGGCTCTTCTGCATAGTTCATGTGTTGCAGATCCCATCTTACGCACATCATCCACGTAGAATCTTCGAAACACCATCCTTTGTATATCGTGGTCCTTTGAAACATCCTTCAAACTGTTCGACAATTTTGAACATGGAAAATTGTTCAATGTCAGGTTTATGTATGAAAACAGGTGCATGGATACCTCCATGTTGAACACAAATCTATATGGGAAAGAACCAGTTGTTTGAAGGGCAAAAAAATCCACCAAATCCATGGCTTTGAAAGACTGGGACCCCAGGAGGGTCAGTCACCTGAAACATGTGAACCAAAATCACTTAGCGATTGAGATGTGAGGTTGCTTGCAATATAAACTTAACCGAAGTAAATTGAAACAGGCCCTTGTTCAGCGAAATTGAAACCTATTCATTTTCTACAAGTACGGTGTGGACTTTTACATCGCAGGCAGGCCCACAGTTTTTTGAAACGATGAGTGAGCAGTGAGCAATGAAAAAAAAACTACAGAAGTTGTTTAGGTTGTATAGGGGGTTATACTAACCTTCTAAGATCTCCGCATTTTCAATTACCAAATTTCAAATCTGGCTAAATGCATATCAAAAGCTGAAGCATATCAAAAGATATCTAAACATGCATGTCATCATCATCATCATCATCAGAATAATGATAGAGTAACGGAATCATCTCAGAATAATGAAACAGTAATGTCATCATCATCATCATCATCATCATCATCATCATCATCATCATCATCATCATCGTCATCATCATCATCATCATCGTCATCATCATCATCATCATCATCATCATCATCATCATCATCATCATCATCATCAAATGATGCATTCAAAAAAATATACTCAACATGTCCATCTTCCACCTCTCAACTCTCCATGTGTCACCCATCCCTGACCTTCACGATTCCGATTTCCGGCACATACCCAGGGAACCCCCACGGACGCCATAGGCACGTGCCAACATCACCGTGGCACGGAGCTTCACCAAATCCAATGGAGCTGCCAAGTCGTCACTCGTTTTGCGTTTTGCTTACCTTTTTGGTTGCGGATATGTATGTATGTAGTATACATATTTGTGTAAAGACTTTGTATCAATATGTATAACTAGTATATCCAAAATACATCTTAATGCTGTTATTATTGGAAGCGCAACAAAGATGTGACCGTTTTTAGTGACCTGATAGGTCCTGCGGGGGTTCCAATAACTTGGGGCCACCCATGTACAGTAGGTTGGGCCTTGCCTGAAGAAAGGTAATGGCGGATAGTGAAGGTTAGGTTAGTAGGGTTCCCTTCATAAGAATCAGAATAGATTACATGCCGACTGTGAACCGGGGTTTTGGCACCCCCCCAAACAGTAGGCATGGAACTGTTACTTTGGCAAAGTTTCTGATACAATGACGGTCTATGGATATTGAGCAAGATGGAAAGGGGAGGGATCACCCAGTGCTCAAGTAATATGGTTAAACAATGCTTCCGTTTTTGGGGAAACAAACTATTGGCTATGTGCACTGAGGTTACACAAGGGTCAAAGTAGATGACGTTCAGAAAAATGGATGATGACATGTCTTTTTACCTTTCACTCAAGAGTACTGTTTCATATTTCATGTGTTATACCTTCATAGCAACTGAAAATGCAAATCATTTCTGATTACTTTTTGAGGAATATAAAATATCAGCATTCCTGAGATTCTAACCATGAAGTCTTTCAGAAAACAGTCCATTTTCCCTACTGACCTGACATTCAACGGGCCTTGAAATGAGAAAACCCTAACATGTCAACTGGCGATATCAACGGCACCTGGAGGATGTGCCACCAACCGCTGCAAGGCCTGATAGGATGATAGCTGTCAGATGTGTACATCTTCCAAGCATTGATTTTCAAAGGGGAAAATCAGCTGTTAGTTTCAGAGAAAAATGAAGCCTTTTTTGGTAGTCAGGATATTTGTTGAAAGTGGGTATACTGCAATCGTATCGTTGAAGTAAAATGTTAGATTCCACATCATGGAGCTTATGAAAATACATATATGGGACATGGTTAGTCGGCTAGTCTCCTGACAACGAATCGGCATGCCTCAAATTTCCAGATGGTAAAGCAATCCCTTCATAAATTGTTGGTTGCGGCTTTTTGGGGTGTGTTCCAGTTCGGTGTGTTGGAATAGCGTTTGAAATGTAAGTTGGTAATTACATATCCCACTGCAACAATACGATTTCTTTCCTGGATTGGAAATTGCCGTGGTGTCGCAGGGTGAATTCTGCAACCTTTCCATCAAAATCTTGTCAAACAAATGCTGTACTGTCGATGCCTGCCGTCCACCAGATGTATCTTTGTGGGATCAAGCTAGATAAGCAGCGATGCAAGAAAAACTTTCCAAGCTACTGTAATTTTCTGAGAAAAAATAAACAAAAAAACCTCTGAACTTGACAGATTCTCGTGATTTCTCTGTTTTTTCTCTGTGTTTTTTTCGACTCCTCCCCACCCCACCCCACCAAACCACCCAAAAAATATCACCACTTCAACCCACCCAGCTCCCCAACCCCACCCGAAACCACCAGCTCCCCACCTCTGTGGCGTGTGTTCTCCGGAGCTCCAACCGTTGCTGTAGAAAGGCACGGGCGAAGCGTAACTCCGAACTGTCCACCCCGGCCACCTGGTGGAGGCAGGAAAAACGAGTGGAGTTGACAGAACCATGGAGAAAAGAACCAACAAAAAAGGACTTGAATTCCTTTTCGTGGGGGGGGGTGGTGGTTGTTGTGGGAAGTTTTTTTTGTTGGGGGCAGAGATTTTTTTGGGGGGAAGATGTTATATATGTTATTTGTTGGTTGGTTGATTTGACAGTTACCCACTTCGATAGTGATTTTGATGGCACAATATCTTATCTCCCACTACGATACGCATGGTGAAATTGCCCATTGCGGAAACCTCGCACTAAGCAAGCACTGTCACTACAAGTAGGACGGGATTTAGGATGTTTTTGGGTGGCTCATGCTAAAAAGATGTTTCACACATGTAGGATCAAATGATAGGGGGCAAATATGCAACATTGAGATCTACTCCCCAGAAAACTAACATGTCCCCTAAAAATCAATGGTTGGAAGATGTATTTCCTATTGAAATATTCCCTTTTTATTAAAGAACATATAACATATTGTATAGTTTTCGGGAGTGTAGAAATATTTCATATTGGCAGAGTAGTTGCACCTATGAATGGATGAGGGAAGACTTCATTGACAATTTCATAAGAGATCCTGCTTTGAGGATGCTTACTTTTGATCCCATCTTTTTTTGCCAAGCTAAACATCAAACAGCCTGGGCACTGGCCTCCAAGTCAAACCATCAAACATAGAATCTTAAAAAAAAGAACTGCATAGTTCTTGATTAAGTCATCATAAGTCACCCAAGCTGAACTGAGGTAGTCTTTGAAGGAATTCCCTTCTTCAGATACATGGCCGCAGGCTTTCCGATCCAGTTTCTTCGCTAATCTGGATGATTAATCTTTCATCCGGAAAGGAGATCATTTCAACCAGGTGATTCAAAGTGACCTTTTCATCAACCAGTAGTTGGAGGTCACTTAACCATCCCAAAAGGTTGCACAGAATTGCCAGGAAGATGTCTTTCACTTTCAGTTGCCCTTACTTCACACAGTTTTTACACCACTTTTTGGGATCACATTTCTGTCAGAACAACAACTCCAGCTTTGAAGAAGTCGCACCTCTGCTGCACTGATGGCCGCTGGTAAGGAATCCACATCATCTGCCTTTCCACGAACTGCGGGGGAGAAAAGTTTGAGTCAACATCTCATCCCGTGACACCCTGGAAGATGAACGGCGAAAGGAACCTACAGCCATCACCCATTCAGTCCAAGGAAAATGATGTTTTTTTCAAATCTCTATGATGATAAGGCCGTCCATGTAAACTTTTGGGGGGTGTAGAGCTCCCAAAAATCTCCCCCCCGTTTTTTGATGGATCGAAATCTGGCCGAACCAGTTGGGATGAGGAAGATGAGCACCCCGAGGATCCATACCCCCACCCCTTTGAAACCCAGAGGACCTCGACCACTTCTTGCAGCTTCCGAAGCTCAGTTTGACCTGCTTTTTTGGGGGGGAGGAACTATGGCAAAATAACAGATGTTAAAATTTTCGAAAGGGTTCCCTACGATGCACCAAAAAACAAGATCTGCTGAAATCATTCCTTTCTTTTTCTTCCAAATGATTTCTGTCTGTGAAAAGTGGGTGAAAACTCGCCATCATGGACCAGGCCACCCTTGCACAACCACACATCAACGAAAAAAGCCAGCCTGATTCAGGACCTTCTTGATCCAACTGTGCCTTCGAAGCGACATGATTTGTTGAGCTTGGCTAAGGTAAGTGAATGGGCTTGTAATACTATTCATCATGATGGTGAAGTAATTTACGAGTGCTACTTATGTAGTTTGTAGTGATTCGTAAATGAATCCATATAATGGTTGGGACAATTTTAGTTCAGAATTGGAGTGGTTGGTCAATGAATTTGTAATAGTTGGTTGCGTTCAACGATTTGTCATTTCGAGTTCTGTTCAAATCAAATAAATTATATATACTGGTAGCTTCATGTTAGTTCAGGATTTGAAAGCTACTAGTCGGCTTGTGAAGTCCTGTGAGACACTTGTAATGTCTTCATTTTTGTTAAGATAATTTTGAAACCACCGTTGGAACAGCGGTCAAAATTACCATAGTCCACGAAACTGCTTGCTTTTATCCAAATATCCCCCAGCAAAAAAAAATCATAAAAAAAACTTATCTCAAATCCCCCCCCAAAAAAAAACATGTCTCCTTCCACTCTATGCCCATTTCTAAGCCGAAAAATTTCACCATCAAAAATGACCAACCAGCGCCCCCACTTGGAGGATCATCCCAGTTAGTAGTTAGTAATTCCCATTTATTAGCCATTTACTAATGCCATTTGGAAGGGGATTGACCATGGGTATTAACCACTTACAAGTCATGGGATGATCCTCCAAGCAGTTGCTCCGTTTCGGTCCACTTAGTCCACATCCTCGCCTTTCCAAGGCATTCATGAAGGACTTCGTCCGCCCAGGCGATCTGGTGAAGGGTCCAGGGGTTGAAGGACTGGAATCTCTGAGGGGATTTTTTTCGTTGCTCCATTTTTGCATGGTGTGGTGTTTTTCACCATTCTTTTGCTACTTGTAGCAAATCTCTCTAAAAAAAAACATGTTTTTTTTTGACAAAAAATCATGGTCTTCAACAGCATTCTTCACCAAAAATCATATTTGAAAGAAAAAATGGGAGAACTTCTCCCGTTCAACCGAACATGCAACGGTTGATGCTCATCCATGGTGAAACAAGAACACCCACCCCAATGGCGCCCCATGAAAAGATACCAATCAGAAGGACTACTCCATGTCAGCTGACCATTCGAAATGAAAGCAAAGTTGCCAATCCAAGTAGCATTTCTACAGCAAAAAAGGGTCAAGTAACATTTCTACAGCAATTGGCTGAGAACTCTCCATCCTTTTCAGTATCGGAAATCACCCTATCATCCTATTAGAAATTTAGAGGCCACTTGCAAATTCCCCTGTGTAAATCAAGGGCCCTGTTCTATCGTGATTGTGATCCCCATGATAAGCGGGGAATGACATTCAAGGATATGATATGCGATCAATCAGCATTCTCATCATCCCCGTGAGATTGAAACGCATCTGTCCGATCATCTCCTAAGTTTAGTCTGTCATCACCAAAACCACATGAATAAACACAAGGATATTCGGAGTACAGTATAAACCATGTTCTGTCGATCCCGGGACAGCATGCACGATAAAGCTATCGTGATCATTTGGGGGAGATTTCCACGCTATGTGCTCCAAAGCTTTATCATTCTTACCTCTACTTGGGGAAATGACGCAAATTTGCCATATAGATGTTCCAATGGGTAAAACCAACCACCTCGGGTTTTGATTTGGTCCAGCTAAAAGCACCTCTTGTGGCGTCAGCCCCACCAATTTCATCGGCCTCAGACGGAACACATTTAACTATCCCAGCGACTTGTACTCATTAATGGTTGATTCTTGCAGAAATTCCATGAGGAATGGCCTATATACAAATCATCCATGAATCATCCGTGTCATAGCTGTTAGCATGATTCCCTTTCTATGAGTCAAACAGGTTTTCTGTAGCTCACTGGAGGGGAACCTTCACACAACATCACACAACAACATTGTTGGTTCCTATCGGACGACGCTTTTGGGATTTGTGAAAACTCGGCTAACCCATACTGTCCAAGAAATTCGGCTAACCCATTGAGATGTCAAACTCTGTAAATAGCTACAGTATTTATCATATCAATTGTTGGCAGGATTTGTTCCATCACCAGTAGATTGATTAACAGTTGACAGTTTCATGAAATTTGAATCTTCCAATGTCGTTCCTCTGCAAGAAGTTTTGGTTGATGAAAAAGTCCTGCCTAGTTCCCCCCTACAAGATGTAAGATTTTGCTATGGCCACTCTTGATGGGCGCCAGATTTCTTTTGATCATCCTTCTGCTTGAAGGATATGAAGTACTACTCATTTTCAACCTGCATCGCACCTCAAAAGGTAGCTTAGTGAATCCTATGAGAACCTGACAATTGAAGTGAAATTGGTCATATTACTACTCCAAGGATTGTTATGATCACCTTTGTTTTATATCGTTTTATATATGTTTAAGATTTCTGGGTCCCCAAAACCAGTTCGTGTAAACCTTTTGCTGTCCAAATCCAGGGCAACAAAAAAAACGTCGATGCTAAGCATCCCCGCTCTGAAACGCGACCTGGGCGAGTTGGAAAAGTGATGGCAACTTTCTCCGTGAGTTTCTCCTGTAATATGACCACTAGAGCATTATTTGGGGGGGAAAGTTGCTGAAAGGGACAGATTTCAATCTGTTCGTCAAGGGATCTCGAGACAATAAAACAGCTCGAAATTCCAGTACACCGTACACCCATCCATAATCCAAGTACGTATAGGAATTTACATGTGGAGTGAAAACTCAGCACAACCCCTAATTCCAATTCAGCTCTTGGTCAAAGACTCTGAATAAAAACCAGCAAGACTTGCTGATGGCACATTGGCACAAGACGAGCGGATCACCTGCAACGTTGAAAACACCTGGTTTCCATGGTCATTTCCTGGGACTGCCCTGGGAATATGTTTATGCAAAGATCAACAAACTACCACATTGGATGTAATCCGTGTTGATGGGTTTCTAGGAATCCGAATTTCACTTAAACATATGCTCTTTTGGGAACCTGTAAACCACCAAATTCGAAATCAACCGCATCAACTCCTTGTTTTGAATAGTTTTGCTGTTGAAGAGCTGCTTGTAAACTTGTCATCACAGGTCACTGCCCAGTTGGGACACCCCTGCTGCGAAAGCCTTTGAAACGCCGCGCCTCCGAAAGCCTTGGGGAAGCTGAAAAGTTGCGTCACCGGTGTTTTTTTTCCCTCCGCTTTTTGGAGAATTAAGAACCCCGAAAACTACCATGACTGGCTGGAAAAACCAAGCATCAAGATGAAGATGTATCTCATCTCCTATTCAAAAAGTTAGGTGATGTTCCATTGTCAAATGCTAGTTTTCGGGGGGAGCATGTCCGATAAGCTTTAAGCATTTTTGGTTTCGACAAGTTCGTCTGCAAGTTGCCAAGGCTTCATGCCATTGTTTCAATCGTCAATCCATCCAACAGGGCAACAGGCTTCTCCTACGATGGACTCTCCTTTCAGGTGATTCATAAACCCAAAAGACCAACCAGGATAGTTTCATTTCACACTAGATGCCCAGCAGTTTTTTGACACAAAGAAAGCAGGTATATATTTCTAGGTTTCAGAAAAGCTTCCAGGTATTCATGGACAATTCATCCGCACAACCAGTTGATATTGCAAATTTTACATGGATTGACAAGTGTGTTATCTATGTAAAGTAAAGCGCCCCAATTTGGCTTTTTCCAGCACTTGGCTCCGTATGTCACGACCCAGAACTAAGCTTGCGACGATCTCGGGGCCTAGGCGGCTGTGTTACAGAAGTCTCAAGCACGTTCGCGTCTGGTCTTCCATGTATTTCATTGCATAGGAACAAGGATAGTACGGTCCTTGCCTACAGATTGCTATTTTTGTGTTGTCATCTAATTGCGGTCCAACAGAACCCGGTATGTGAGCATCCATGTATTACTAATGATTCATGCAACAACGATAGTGTAAAATCTGCTCTCTAAAATTCATGATTTCTTCATCTTGCCTTTTTCACTTCCTTGCGGCACAAGGAGACTTGAACAAGCAAGCACACCTCCATCAACCCACCGTTCCAATCCCTCAAAAAAAACGGGGCCTTCAGCACCGGTGCCAAGGAGATAGTCAGGAGGACCAAAAAACCTGCAGGAATAAAGAAAGCTTGAATCAGACATGACTTACACTGACTGTAAATTGTATAAACTCAAAACTTAATGACCCTTCGTCAAAGGCCCTATCTAGCTTCGAGTTCCATCAGTTGCGATTAACAAAATCAATCAAAAGTTGTCACCTTCTGAAACCTCAATGTTCATGCCATTTTGTCGAGACTTTTACTTCAAAGTCTCCATGTTTTTTAAAGGGGTGGTGTTTTACTCCTCACGTTTTCCCTGCCTATGAGGGCAGAGGGTCGATACCAACCTGCCAATATGTACCTGCGACGGTGGTCTTAAGTCAATTTGAGCCATGCGAAAAAAACGCATTAGATGGGGAGTTATAGGCAATACCTAATTTATACAAAAAATGATAAGTAAGCCTCTATCAGAGCCTTTCTGAACCAACCTTAGTTTGGCACAATGCTCACTTACATCTTGAAAACCTCAGCTCAATGTCATGCCAGCTTGGGAAACGGTTCCTTCCATCAACATCCGAAATCTGTTCTCTGGCCCCTTCTTTTTCATCCGCATACCGCGCACAGCGTGTACCGAACACTTCCAGATGCAGGTCGACGTCAACACCGTGGAGAACTAAGTGAGTTGTAAGAGGCAAGAGAATTGGGTTCTATCCTCAAAACATGGGACTAACCTCGACTAACCCCATCTATACAGTACACTACTCATCAGCTTGCAAAACTATCCTGATGGTCATGGCAAGGAATCTCTTTGCATCATCACGGGACAGATGCAAATTACAGTAATTCCTATGGCATCTTTAAGGTGCAAAAAGTTTGCAAAGAAAAAAATTGATTTCAATATCTCAGGTCAGTTTAGAAGCTGCCAAAATTGTGGTAAAGGTGATTTTCTGATCCTTTCACGATTTGAAGCAAAGGAATTTGGCGAGCCTTCTCTACTAAGAACACCATTTTTGGAATCAATCAAGCTGAGGCTTGAGTAGTACTACTTCACCAAAGCAGAAGTTAAATTGCTTCCTTTAGCAAAACCCCAATGGACTAATTACAAGTAATGCTTCATGAGCTATTTTCCCAAGGTTCATTTCAAAGAATATCCTTTGCATTATTGCATCACCGTTTATCTCCACCACGAGCGTAATATCCGTGATCCGCCGGACAAGCTGTATAGCGCTTGGCACAATAATTTTTACTGGTGGAGCTGCACATACCTCACGGTTCACCAGGTGGCGTTTTTTTTTCGGTTGGAATATCGGGCAAGGCTAGTTTCACTTACCCTCCAGGGAATTAACATATCCCCCTGGGGCCCCTGATAAGGCATATTTTAAGATGATTTTCCTTTTCCACAGGTGGGATATGTTAGTTTGCTGGAGGGTATTTGATTTTTTCCTCTTTCGACCCTTGGCAAAGGGAACAATCGACTCTGGAAATTCTCAGCGTCATATTCTTGGAAAACCTTCTAGTAGGACTTCTCGGATTAAAAACAAGCGATGCAAATGACCTTGCCATTGGAGAATGCTATCTACTATCCATTGATCTCCATGGGAGCTACACATTGCCATGAGGATTTGTGGGCGGTATAGAAACTATGAGAAACTGTCGCCTGGTATGGTGAATTTGTGCCTTCCGAATCACATTTGATGTTGCCCCTCCACTAAACTCAAACAGCAAGGCATGAAATGACCGCCCTCTTCCAATCAGTAAAATCAAAGGTTGTTTCAGCACACCTTTGGAACACACCCCTAAACCTGTAGCAACAGGCTACAAAGGGAACCCTTTCATAGTTGGCTAGTGGGATTGCCTGGGGTGTGCTCTAGGGGTGTGTTGTAACTTTCTTGGATAAAAGCTACATTCCAGGGAATCCTTTGTGATTTTTTGGGATAGCTAAGTGACCCTTTCAAAGTTCAAGTGACCTCCAACCCGAGCATAACAAGGTCACGGCTGAAAAATCATCTGGTCTACACCATTTGTTCATATACCCTCTAGGTAATTTAACATAGCTGGCTGGAAGATCCCCCATGTTTCAATAGGAAATAAATCGACTCAATCCGGGTCCATCTTCCAGCCAGCTATGTTTGTTTTGCGGAGGTGTATTTTGTTCAGTCTTATCTTCCCCGGTTTTTCTCGCTTGGATCATCCAGCCCCAAAAAGTTCGCCTGGGAAGGTCTTCAACTCCAACCACCAAAAAATGCGTTGCATCCGATATGCATGTCTTAGATGATTATTTATGATAAGAATTTTTTAAAAAATACAAGTCACATGCTTCAACTAAATCTTCAAAAATCTCTCTGATGTCTGTGATTTCAACATCTATATGAGTAGCTAGAAAAAATGCCAAGAAAAACCCTCATAAACTCTGGGACGAAAATAGATCATGAAAAATCTTCCAATCCTCTTCAGGCTTACCTTCCCCCCAATTTCAATCTCGCCTTCAAAGACATCGCAGCTGGGTGCGGAGCAGAAGTCGGTGATCATCGTCGTGCCAAAAAGGTGGATCCTCGGATTCGATGTGGTGGGGAATCCATCAATTCCTACTGCTTCCCTGCAGGAAGGGATGGGAAAAATATGCAGTAAAGGTATACCGTAATTAAAGGTGGGATTTAAAAAGGGATGGTCATATACCTATTGTATACCTATTCAGTACTTGACTAAGGGTTGATATACTTATTATGATGGATTTCCCTATTTTTCAGGTGTGTATATGGCCAGTGTCATCCAAAAATACAAAGGAGTTGATCCACGACCCTTCTCGGCACATTTGACCTTTCTGGGGGACGGGTTGGTGGGGGAAATGGCTTGGATGCTCTTTGACCCACCACAGTGGGTGTTGGTTGAAGAAGGCGGTGTCAAAAGATCAAGACAGACCTGTCAAATGGGTACACCCCGGAAAACTAACATGTCCCTTAATAAAAAGGGACTATTTCAGTAGGGAATACATCTGATCCAACCATTGATTTTCAGGGGACATGTTAGTTTTCAGGGGTGTAGCATCTTTCCCACAATTTTCAGGGAAAAAAAACGAAAAAGAAGCGTCTGTTTCAGAACAACTTCAGACATTCGTCTGAAAGGCAAGCTGACTACAAGTAGGACACCGCTCCACCAACCCCTCTGGCACTGAATGGCTGGCCCTTGGAGAAAGGTTACTCTGATATTTTCTGACTATGAAGTAAAGGCAAGGTTTCAACCATGCAACAATTTTCATCAAAGTGGCAATCATCCGAAGAAAGGTGAATTGAAAGTATATACAACATTTGAAACTACATACGGGAACATGAATTTCAATGAACATATGTTTGACCCCATTCTTCCAATCTTCAAATGCATCTGATCCTGAAAATACATCACCCTTGGAAGGACGGTCAAAATTGGAAAAAAGAGTACTGGTCTAGGCAGATCCAGTGTGACAATCCTTTCACAGGGGATCCTGGGAATGATCCTTCCGGGCCTGATTTCTCCTGGTCCAAACACAAACTGATAAAACATGGGGCTACCCTTTGCAACCCATCCCATGTTGGCCCAGGCTCTCATTGTTCTTCACCCTCAGCTCAGAACTTGCGAAAAGCGACCAAAATGTCAAAAGAAAAAAACGGAGGCGGTAGAGCCACACAAAAAATCACAGCCCCTGAAGTTTGAAATGTTGCAAGAATTTCGTTTCCCGCGAAAAAAAAAGAACTGACGACCATGATGTGATTGGAAATATACAACTTGAAAAGTGTATCGTCTTTGCTACTGATGCATCTTTCTCTGCTGGTGCTGCCACTGTGCCTGTGGTTATTCCACGATATTAGCGGCATACACTTCAATTAAATACGAAGGCTGATAGAGGAGTCCAAAATCTTACAGTACAAGACATGTAAAACCAAAATTGAAGTACATACGTCATTTTGACTATATATTTGTAAATATACAAACATATACATATTAGGCCAAGCAAACATATCTGGAACATGGACAAATCAACTGTATGTACAAAACAACAAATTGGCCAAATCTGATCCACTTGTGCCCAGAAAGTCCAAGGCGTGCCCCCCAAAAAAATTAACATGTCAGGTGAAAAGGACCAGTTCAGGGGATATGTTGGTTTTCGGAGAGGTAACGCTGCTCCATTACAGGGTGTTTTGGTGGTTTTATCAGATGTTTCTGCCAAGACTCATGGTACACTTGCAGCATTCCTGCCGTTGGACGTGCTCGTTGAACACTGCTTCTGCACCTGAGATTCATAATTCACAGACCACTTTACCTGGGTCGTCAACATCATTTCAACCACCGTCTACAACACAAAAAGATTGGTAGCTCAACGACATTGACAGAATCCCTGGAAAAAAAAACATCGTCACCACGTAGTCTCGCTTTTTTTGAGGGTTCAATGAGAAACAAGTCAGCAAACAAGATTGCAAATGACTGGTCTTTGTCTGCTCACAATCTTGCACATATTTCGCTAGCCCACCAAAAAAACTGAGATACGCTGTGATTTTCCATGGGTCAAAATTTCAGATGATCATTTTTACAAAGCATATTAGCCTCCAAAATTGACCAATCTCCTTTGGAGTATGGTATTTTGTTTGGTGTTTGTGGACCCACGTATTCCCCCACCTGCCACAAAGTTTTGGAGGTTCACATAGGCATCCTTGGACTTGTTTTTCCGAGTCTGGACGGACTGGACTGGATGACATTTCCACAAAAACGTCTCAATGGAAACCACTCCATTGAGGCACAGTGAAACTGATACACTGAAAAAGGACACCATGCGAAATTTCTCCAGACAGATCCAGAATGATATCCATAGTTTTAACTAAAACCACTTCAACTTGAATGCCAAGATATGTCAAGTGTCTTTTCTCCACTTAGCCTTGCGTTCCTCGTTGAGCTTCTTCTGACGGTCCCTAGGTGAGGGTCACACAGCCGCGAACCGAAGGCTAAGGCCGGCTATGACCAAGTACATATATATGAATCTGTTGCCTTCCATTGCCATTTTTGCTGTAGTATGCAATAGCCAAGAAACCAGGCACATAGGCTTGTTCAAATGATCATCCAAGTGAGACAAGGTGGACGTGTTGATGCCCTGTACAATTTGCAGGAAAGACAATATATCATAAACAAATGTCATATACCTCAATAAATATATACATATATGTAAAGTAATTATACATGCATATTCCAGTTATAGACCGACATCTGGGTGATTCATGATCATAATACTGCTACACCATCAACCATCACGGTCCGCACGAAGGATTAGCGCTGAAAGGTCCAAGGCACTTCTGCTGCTGCACCAATTCTTTCATCACAGTATCACCTGAGCTTCAAACTTGAACTGGTTGGTGGTTTCAACCCATCTGAAAAATATCAGTCAAATTGGGAACCGTCCCCAAGTAGGGATGAAAATAAAAAATATTTCAAACCACCACCTAGTTGAATTTCATTTCCCTTGCCGTTTGTTGCCGAGTCTACCCAGCCAGCCTTCACCCAAAACGCCACGAACAAAAATCATCAAGTTACGATCCCTCTCGTGGCGTAGGGCGCGTTCAAAAAGTTTGCTGTAGAACTTTTGCGCCACCCTGCAGTGACTCGATTTCTGGCAAGTTTCGGTGCTCGAAACTTCAAATTCTGATTGGTAGACATTTGAGATATTCAAAAATCAGAAGGTAGTTACAGCATTTTGTGGGAGAAACGCAAAGTTTTGGGGAGTTTTTCGGTGTAATGTTTGATTGTTTTAGTAGGAAACAAAATAAAAGGAAGGTCAGTCACGGAATTTTGACTGTTTTCACAACGTTCAACAGGTGGTAAGAAGCTTTTCACAACTTTCAACCCCGCTGGAGTCTTTTCCGTCCACTTGCTGGCCCAACAGTATTGTTGGGACTCTTGAAGTCCCAAAGCCACTCTGAAGTCCCGTAGTGAACCACAAATATAAACACATCTGGTTTTGTTGCTCGGAAAAATACGAGGATTCGTACATAGAAGTAGAATACATATATCAACCACTGGTTAAGACACCATCTTTGATCAGAAAAAAAAATGCCTCGATTTTTTGGATGAATTTCTTTGGTGGGGAGTTCAGAGCACCACAGACCCTGCTAGGTGATAATGTCCAAGCAAAAAATATATCTGCTCCTCTGAACCACACAGGGATTATGATACCTGGATTTCTTAGAATACCTATTCGAAGAGTGGCACCATCCTCTTTTTTCAATTCAACGGAATGTTTTTGTCCTTATGGCTGTGCATGTCATGGATGAATTCTACTAAGTCCACGGAAGATTTGGTGCAGCCAAGGTTCAATTCCTGCCTCGTGACCGCAGTATCAAACCATCCACCCTCCTTTTCCACCACCTGGTCCGACAGGGGATATTGCTAATGTCAGCTTCCACTGTTTGTTGGACCAAAAAAACTGCAAGATTAAGACAACATATATTAAAGAGGAAGGAAAAAGCAGATGTCTTTCCATGTTTTTTGGGGGGGGAACTTCCTTCGAAAACACGGATGAATTTCATTATGCTTTGCGAAGTTCTAACAGTTCTCGTAGTATTTTTTGCCATGCTCAAATGCAAATTCTGTGGGACTTTTTTTCTAAACATCACCCCTTGGTTGTAGCTTCTCTTCTTCACCATCGCTACTAGAAAGCATAAAATCATAACCTGCTGTGGCTTCCCATCCTAACCATGCAGGGTGATATGATGAAACTCAAAGGCGCTCTGAAACGCATCATCTTTCCTGTTGATGTTTGAAGTCTGGGCAATTTGTTGTCAAGAAACCTCAATCTCAATCACTTGGTGAGCATCTTCAAGTTTCTACTCTCCATTTTCAAGTTGCCATGTTGCAAAGGTCAATGAAGTAGCTTCAACAATGAGCACACCTTTTCTTGAAGTCGAATGTCTAGTAAAATCCTGGAATCACTCCACATGTAAGTGGTCACGAGACATTGCCATTGCCAGTTTTGATGTTTCCAACTTCAGTGCTCCTCGAAATCAAAATTCGTTGTTGATTTTGGGTATGAAAATCAAAAATTGGAATCACTACTTGGGTATGACTCAAAGGTTTCGGGGATTTCAATCAGTATCCCGTTATGTTAGAAGCTTCTTCATTGCTTGGATGATCACTTGGGACCCCTTGGAACTGGTGATTCCCTGGTTGGTGCTTGAGCCTATGAAAGCTATTTCCTGGTGCAAATCCCTAGCTCTAGGATAGCCCAAATTGAGATATGCATTGGCAGGAATCACAAGCAAAGATCGGGATTAATCTTTGTCCTAATAATCATGCACAGCTTCATGAAAGGGACCATCCGATCCCTATTGTTCAGTACTTTGTCCTCAATTATATCTGCAACAGGTTTTAGATAGAAAAAAATTTTGCAGTTGAGATATCGTAATTTCTGAGGCTTAACACATTCGGCTAAGATGTATCAAAATTTCTGTCGCACATTAGGGATAATTTTTTACCTTCTCCACAAGCAAATCACCAAAATTGGATGTCACAACTGCCACCTTCAAGTCCTCAATGCAGGCTTCTTCCTGTGTGACTTTGCCTTGAGATGGGTATCCCACGTTGGAGATGGTGTAGATTCATCATATCATGGGAAATCACGATTCATAACGAGAACTTACAATTTCAACTGGTTTAGAATGTTGTGCCTCGACAGTTTAGCTGGACATGGAATTGTTGGATGATATATGGAAAAACATGGTGGATCTGTCTTTGAGGGTGCACACCCAGGAAATACATGGAAAGACAACATGAACGCACAAAAGGCTGGTTTGAATTGTGTTCAAACGAGTGATGTACCTATGAGGAAGAGCTTCGGACAAAGGACAACTAAACTTAAACTCAAAAAAGGTAGCCCCCTCATATCACTTAGGGATATACATAGAATACGTTTGAAACCAACTATAATCACCGATTACCCGTTAACCATCAATTGACAATCTGAGAATCTGCTTGCGGCAGAATGCGAGGAGTTTAATCTGGCTGAAGTTTTTCTGAGTTCGTGCTTTGACATCATGCACTATAACTACTTTCACACGTCTATCCATACTTCTGGAAGTATCAGATCTTGGTACAGTAACCATGATCAATTCTGTATCGATCATATGCTTGGATTTCTGACCAACACAAGGCCGGTCTTGAAATAGATCCGTTTCACCATCAAAAAGTGCCGTGGGAAACCAATTGAAAAAGGATATCAACATCTAAAAATCATCATCATCAACATCATCATCATCAGCATCATCATCACCAGTGAACTTTTGCTCCAAAACCCCTTTCACTTCAACTATTTGTTTTTTTTGATTCTCATTTCTACCCTCCATTCCGGCAGCCCAGGTGCAACTTCGATAGCAATCCTTCCTCAACTGTTTCAGTTCTTTGACCTTGCCAGCTTTGCAAAAAGTTGCACATCGAAAAGGCAGCAGCGACTCCATGTTTTTTCCGGAAAAAAAGAGAAGTGCAACATGTCTTGAAAAAATATCTTAAATGATATATGATTATGCATATACAGGAATGAACTATACAATCGAAGGAAGTTTAGAACTCTAACTTCCGACAACATGGACACTTGAAAAGCAGAGAAGAGAAGCAAAGTCAGAAGAAAATCGAGTCAGAAGAAAGTAGGGTCACTAGAAAGAAGATACACACGCGCGAAATGTTTGGAAAGCCACGAATCAATGATTCGTAGTTCCGGAGAGTCTAAAAGTAGGCTCGCTAAAGCGGCGGGTGCGGAGCTAGCGGCTCAGCACAACAATGAAAAATTCCACGCCGCTGTGGCGCGAAGCACATTTTCAAGTCAAAATGCTAAAAAACTGACGGTCCCAGACCCCTTTTTGAAGTTCAGATCTAGAAAATGGCACACGGCTGTGGCGCGAAGCACATTTGCAAGTCAAAATTGTAAAAAAATGCCAGTCTCAGACCACTTTTTGAAGTTCCAATGTCGAAAAATTGCACACTGCTGTGGTGCGAAACACATTTCCAAGTATTTATGTACAAAATACCTGCGTTGTGGAACACTTTTGGAGGTTTCGATGTCGCAAAGGTGTCCGGCACAAGAAATAGACTTTGATACTCAGTCCTCAGTTAGTCAACTAATCAATCAGTCAGTTGGTCAATCAATCAGTTAGTCAATGAGTCAGTTAGTCAAGTAGTCAGTTACTCAGATAGTCAGTTAGCTACTTAGTCAGTTAGTCAGTTAACTGCTTAGTCCGTTTGTCAGTTAGTCAGTTCACTAGTCAGTCAGTTTGTGAATTAGCTAGTTAGTCATTCAGTCAGTAAGTCAAAGCTAATCCATCAATCAATCTATTAGTCAGCTGGTTAGTCAATTATTCCGGTAGTCAGCTAGCTACTTAGTCAGTTAGTCAGTTCGCAGGTTCGTCAGTTGGTCAACCACTCAGTTAATCAGATAGTCATTGGGTCAGATAGTCAATGAGTCAGATAATCAATTAGTCAGTTAGTCAGTTCGTCAGTTAGTCAAGTACTCACTTGATCCGTTGGTCACTCCGTCTGTTTGTCAATCAGTCTGTTGGTCAGCTAGTTCGTGAACTAACTAGACTTAGTCAGTTGGTCAGCTAACTAGTGAGTCAGATAGTCCGTTAACTTGTTAGTCAGTTAACTAGTTAGTCAGATAGTCAGTTATTCAGTTAGGCAATGAGCCAGTTCGTCAGTTAGTCAGTTACCTTGCTAGTCAGTTAGTCCGTTTGTCAAGTAGCTAGTCAGTCAGTCAGTCAGTCAGTAAGTCGATAAGTCAGTTCGTCAGTTAATCAATCAGTGTTTTTGCTTTGTCTTCTGTGATTCACAACAGCCAATATCTCCTATAGGTTTCCTATTCTTGAGACTTCCGCCACCGCCTTATGCACTACTGATATATTTGATGGCATATTTCCTGTAGGATTCAGGTCGACGAGTCGACACGGTCCATCTGCATTAAGGTTCATCTTAAGCGGGCAATGAAAAAAACATATTTTTGTTATATATAATGTAGGAGTATACGAGACGGTCTTATGGTGATTACAACAAGACACTACAAGATTCCAAAAAACGATCGATGTTTTCCAAGATCCGGAGGCAACCAGTGCTGGCTGTCTCCCCAAACCAAGCTCTGCGGTGCGACTGGTTTTTCTGCCAATGGTCAAATACCGTGAGTTGGAAGAAACCTTGACTGAAATCTGGTAATCTGGTCGTATAGAAAGCCACCTGGCCACGGTCGCGGGCTGTTTAAACAAAGCTGTGGCTACGACATAGAGGACGAATAGCCACAGCAACTGTCCATGTCAGAGAGGTCACTGTATGCAACCGGGACAAAAATGAGGTTCATCAGGTTCATCTGAATAGAAAAGCTGGTCACCACNCTTTGTGAAAAGTCGTTGATTTTTGTGTCAATGGTCAAATACCGTGAGTTGGAAGAAACCCCGACTGAAATCTGATAATCTGGTCGTATAGAAAGCCACCTGGCCACGGTCGCGGGCTGTTTAAACAAAGCTGTGGCTATGACATAGAGGACGAGAGTGAGGGTTATAACCTTACTTTCATCCTCAGTGTCATAGCCACAGCAACTGTCCATGTCAGAGAGGTCACTGTATGCAACCGGGATAAAAATGAGGTTCATCAGGTTCATCTGAATAGAAAAGCTGGTCACCACAGGCCGCCTTTCTGCTTTCAATGTCAGTGTCGCAGTCACAGCAAGTGACACAGTTGATAAATAGACCAGCATCAGCTCCATGTTGAATAAGCCCAATCAACAACTTCTTTGTGGCCCCTCACCACTGCCAATTGAAGAGGGGTTTGGTCGGTGCACATCCCCTTCCCGTGCTGCCAAGTGAAAAAGTGAAAGCCAGTGCCTCCAATCGGCCGAGGAATCCACGATGGAATCCCAAAGCAAAATGGACCACCGACAATCGAAACATGAATATGGTTTGCGGTTGCAGTCTGTGTGCTGTAGGTAAAATGACCTTGAAATAGCTTGCACAAGTGTGACCCTCATGAGAAGTTGTAAAAGGTTCGCTATGAAGAACCCTCCAGCAAGCAAGGGCACAGCCCCTCACCAGCTTCTGCTGCACCTCGACTTTCCTTCACAAAGCCCCCCTATCAGGCAGCTCTGGGCGTAGAAAAGCACTTCCTTCGATCGTTTCCTCCTCAACTGCATCAAGCTCAGTCTTCCCTGCTGAGCACACCTCATATCTGGCAGAAGGAGCAGTCCAAGTTCCAACTGCTTCCTCAAATCAGATTTGGGTTGGGTTTTGCTGTGTCCATTTCTGTAAATCTGAACGAAGCCTCACTGTTGCTCAGCTCTGGATTCAGCATATCCAACAGGAAGATGCGTCTGCTATAGGGTGCAACCCGCTGAAGTGGATTGGTCTCTGGAGTCTGACGCCACTGTTCCTCACGCCGCTGCTCTACAGCCCGCGCCAGGTGCAAAATTCTCCGAGCACATGAAGGACTTGCAGCAAGGCTTCCGGACAGCACCAAGTCTCTAGCTTCATCCCAGATGGCCTCGAACAAATTCAGCGGATCAGCAGGCAACTCACCAACATCTAAGGTGGCCTCAGTTGGCAAACCCAACTTTTGAAGAATGTCCTTGGCAACGTCTTCAATACAGCGCGCCAGACTTGTTTTGTTTATCTCTCCCTCAGAGCTTTCATCATCCTGCCGATCCATGTCTAGCAAAGCTGCATCGCGGATCCATTTAAAGTCCTTCATCACTTCTTTCACATCTTTCAAGCTTTGCTCAAAGATAGCTTTTCCTGGGTTTCTGAGTTCGAACACCCTACCAAAAGCTAAAACTGCCACAGAAACGATAAGTTGGGACACTGTGGCTAGGAAACTTCCACAAGTCTTAGGTCTTAGGTAAGATTGATCATTTCCACTAGTTTGGGAACAACAAAAAAAACGATCTTTCTTTTCTTGCCCCAGCTTCCGGCCCGACTCACCATTGACAAATGGGCCACCATCTGAAAAGAGCTATCACGCTCAAACCACTGCCGCACTTTCTCATGGTGCAGCACGTTCAAGAGACAACTTGTCTCCGCAGTGGACTCCATCGGATTGGCCGACAGCGACATGCTGGGGGAACGAGGTGAAGTGGTGTGTTACCATTTATGACATGCACAAGGTGAATGATTTTCTTACAACACAGCTATCGAGCTACATTCTTACATACATGTTTTCTTACAAATCGCAAGGGGAACGAGGCTCAAAATGATTAGAAACATAACTATTGAGCTAGCATTCTGAACCGGCAACATCCTGTAGTAGAACAAGAACAAATGTTTTGCCCTGTTTGGGAAGATGTGTCACTCCTTGGATCGCAAGGCTGCCAAGGTGGACACGAGTCCAACCGGCTAATCCAAGGTTTGTATGTTCCAAATTTCAACGCATGCCTCCACGTGCCAAAAGAAAATCAGCTCAAATTCCTTCACTTCCAAATGTTTGAAAAGAGCAGCTGGACAAAATACATGAGGAAAATAGAGATTGATGACATCGGGTGAAAAAAAACATCTATCATCCAACCATCAACCAGCATAATGGAAGGCAACAAGGGTTTTTCCCTGCTCAATTTCGGGAAGTTACGCCTTGTATGGTACATCTGGTCTTCCAAACATTTTGCCACAAGTAGCCACTAAGACTGAGAACTTATAGGTTCATGTTGGTGGCTTATACTATCCTAAGACTTCCCGATAAATAGGATTGTTGCTTGGGTATCTACATGGGCTAGCAAACCTCCAACAGTGCCAACCATTCGTTGAATATAGATATACACGTATATACACGTATACAATCGTATACACCAGTATTCTATAGATTTCGAAGTAATTGCATTTGTCAGTTTGGGTCAGCTACTTCTATAGCTAGACTCTTGGCAGCGTTTCCCAACGTTCATAACTCTCATTTCCATCCCCAACAACCCACCAAGGACCCCTTCAGTTGCAAAGCCAGGATTATGTTTCGGGGTTGTCTTTCTGCAACCCCCGCGCAACTGCCTCTTGTTGGAGTTGCTTCAAACGCTTGTTGTACCCATCTGGCGCAGCGTTGATGGAGGTCGGTTCAGGTCATGAGTGGTAGGTTGGGCAGTTTGTTACGTTGCAGGTACTGCTGAAGAATCACCCACTGGTCGGGTCGTTGTAGGTCTAATAACACAATCCAATCGAAGGGGACAGGGCACCTACCAACATGTTACCACAGCTATTGATGCAACCAGTCATTTCAAAATCTGTTTCAAGATCTAAAAGTTGGATTCAACGAGCAGAATTTATCCAGCCGAGACTGAGAAAACCATAGAGAGGAACCATCCAGTTAAGGCATTAAGCCCTTGCGGCAAACGTGGGAAGTATAGAATCATTCAGCCAAGGTATCCAGTAGAGAAATCATCTTTGGAGAAAAATGGAACCATTAGGCAACAGCCATCCAGCCATGGCATCAGTCATTTTCTTAGAACGGAGGTAAGAAACCCTTCACCGGGGAAAAACGTACACAACCGAAACGTCCCATGAGGGGGAACAAAGTTTTCCCGGCCATGCCCCCATTGGTTTCCTCGTGGGCAAAGTCATGGAACTTCGGAAAATCCCTGACATCTGAAGATATTTTTGGATGGAAGATTCTGGACTTCTTTCCCAAAAAAAAAAAGCGCTGGGAGCTTTCAAATCCAATCCTTTTCCTCCAAACTCTTGCTACACCTGGAAGACATTCTGTAAATGAGTTGTGTAATTTCCTTGCGGTCCACTTCCCACAACCTCCCCACCCCAAACCTCCCCACCCCATTGCTTTCATCCCCTTCTTCTTGTTTCTTCCGAAGAAAACAAAGAAAAACACCCAAATCTCCAAGAGTTCCATGGAATAATTGCCATTAAATGTTGTCTTCCGAGGTGGGCCCTGTGCGTTCTCAACTGCCCTTGAAAAGCCGAAGGATAGATTCATTCACACCGTGGTTACCGGTTGAGCCTTTATTGTAACTCTCATGTAAATCTCCGTGAAAATTTTCCCCGCCCTTTGGACCTCGGAGATCTCGGATGCGTTTGCCCGTCTCGGCCACGGCCTGGCCACGGTGGTTGGTGAAGAAATATCAGCATCAAGGTGTTTTTGTATGTATATATCAATGTATATTATGATATATATCATTATATATCAGCATTATGCTAGTAAGAAATCTAAGAAATATATCAACAATGTATGTACAATATCGAGATAATATACGTATACTAATACGCATATAGTCATGTATTCAAAAAAATATTTGTGTGTACACTTCCAGCAACCAACTTAAGACTCGAGAATCTGCCAGGTAACGGCAGCCTGATGTTCTTTTGTCCAGGTGGTGACTTGCAGGTGTCATGTCAATCTGTTTGCACGAGTATACATGCGGGAAACACAAAAAACAAGGAAATCCATCATGGAAGGATATACAAAGAAGCCCAAGTTGAAGTTGGTGTGATTTTTTGGGGGGATTTGCAGCCTTTGAAACAATGAGTAGCTCAAAAAATTCCAGCTGAAAACCTGTGGTGAAACCCCGCCTTGGGCCAGGGATCTGTAACATCACAATCTTTCAAGTTGCTACAACCTTCGGTGGCGGTAGAGCTGATGGGCGCGTGATAAGGTACCCTTGAATGGAAGTAACATTATCCCATCTTGGGAAAAGAAATGAATCTTCAAAAGTACCTTTGGCGCCCTGGGGATATTTATGTCAAAACAGCTGTTCCTCAGGTCATTTTTGAAAGGACTCAGAGGTCGTCTGAATGCATCAACTGAGGTTTCATGGGGCATCATAAATCAAAACTATCGCACTTAACAGCTGAGGTGCAATTTCACAAATGATTCCAGGTGAACATCGAAAAAAGGAGAATAATATTTCTGAATCCTGACGCAAGTTTGTATGTTTCTTTTCATGGATTCTTGAATGATTCTGAATCTTCACGACATGTTTCCATGGCACCAAAAATAACCTGCGATGTTTCTGTGTTCCACCAAGTGTTCAGAAACTTTTCAAAACGAAATCTTTTTTGGTAAGTCGAAAATCACCAATGTCAGATCGCATGCTGCAACAGCCTTTACCAAGATCAACTACCCAATGCATCACAGTTGTTTCCTAATGAATGCGTCGAGTCTATGTGATCCAAAAACGACCGGAAAATCTCTCCAAATCACCACAACTATCATACCTCTTGAATACTTCAATACTGGTTTTGAGGAGTTTCAGCAGCTATTGGAGAACCTATTATTTCCATTGAACTTGAGGAAGCTGCCAAATCAACTGTGTCGTGCTGAAATTTCACAGTAGGGGATTGTGGAGTTCTAGGTTTTCGCGACTTGCAAAAACTTAAAGCAACACTGGGTGACAAGAGACATGGTTTGTCACCCTTGCAAAATAGTCCCTTCTCCTTCGCAACGGGCATGGTAAGAGGCGTTTCTAAACCGCAATGATCTAAACTCGAGTGATGGAATGTTGACGAAACATGGACAATCGATGGGCTTTTGTGGTAGCCTAATGCTGCGCTATATCTAAAAATCGGAAATTGACATCAGCATTACAAGTATAAACTCCATGTACAGTATACCTATCCAACCTATCGTTCACACACTTCACAACACTGACTCACTGACTCTATATCAATGTAATAGGAGTTCCGGGCAAGACTTTCCATTGAAGCAACACTCATCGCGGTAGTATTCCCAAAAGAAAACATCAACTGCTGCACGCTTGGGATCCGTGAAATACCCAAGAACGACCTCTTTAACATCACCAAAAAAAACAACTTCCAACAAACAACTGATTTTTTGCAGTTTCTTTGTATCCACTTCCAAAACAATGCTGAACAAATGCCCCAAAAAGCGTTGGATTCCAACGGATTGAGTTGAGGTAGTTTGGTCAGAGCCAAATCCATAAAATTGGAGGAAAAATCATCTTCATGTGTACAATCATTGAATTCAACATACTCTACAAAACTTCAGCGAAAGAACCATGTTAGTTTTCCGGGGTGTATCCAGCCATATATTTCCAACGAGGGGGTGGAACCCATTACCTCATATCTTCAAACACCCTCTCAGGCTGTGCGAAGGACATGTAAAGTCACGAAACTCCTGGGGAGTCCATCAGGTCAAAAATTCAAATGTCCATCTCTTATTAGATGGATTTCTACATATCAAAAGATTGGACGAACATGTCCTTTTTCTTTGCAGATATGATAATGATATGTTTATCATGTTCAGCCCACTTCGAGAAAAAAACCTTCACAAAAAATCATCTTGGCAAATCAGAAAATAGCCCAAGGTACGTTGAGATTTTTGCACAGCATCTTTGCTTTGTCGGTGATCTCTCCACATGCACAGTCGCAGAATTTATTGTGGTTGCTGGTGCCAGTGACAAAGCCCTGCACTGGGTGCTGCCAATGCTCGCTTGGTCGGTGGGTTCTCGGGAGATGGTTTTTCCTAGGAATCTAGGAATCCTTTGCCAAAACAGACTAGTTTCTTGGGGAATATGATGAGGTATGACTGAAACAAGCTCAAGCACCAATACTAAAAGCACCAATACCCATTGGCCTAGATTTCTACACAACTATCCCATTGATCTGTGGATTTACGCTTGCTACTTGGTACGTATATATACAGCCGATTGTGAAGACAAGAAACAGGTGGAGCATCGAGAATGTTTCACATTCCTTCAATTTTGATGTGGGTATTGGAGGCTCACATCTCTGAAACATACGGAGTCAAACGAATTTGAATAGGGAATGGGGTTCCTTGAATTATCCTTTAGTTATTCGGGAAAAAAGCTGACTCGCTACCTATGAATTTTGCCACAATCTTCAACAAAAGGGTCTAAAGTTTGAGTTCTCCTTGTTTTCATCGTCGAATCGTCTGCAAACGGCTTAAACAAAAACTAACAGCTCGGCCTCAAAAAATGCTAGGCAAAAGGGAGGCGATCGTTTCCTTTTGGTGCCGCTGTTTTTAGAAATGTCTTCCAGGGTTCCAACCAGGAATCTTTCAGGGATTCACAGTAGGCTGTATTCTCCTGTTGGACTATCCCCCACCATTTTTGTTGGCAACAAACCGGCATTTTGAATCATCCATAGATGATCTTCGCCAAAGATCAACAAAGTTTAAAATTCCTTTTGGGATTTCCACCAATACACATTCACCGGCTATTTCACCTAATAATCATCCCCCTCAACAAAAAAGATGGATTGAAACTGTCAGGCGTTGTTTATCCATCATCAAATGTCATGGTTCAAAAATCAACCGACTCACCAAGGTGGACCTACAAAAAAAATGTGGACCCAAAACCCCAAACACGCCTTTTCTTGATAGGTGAGCTCCCTGGATTTGTCTCGTTTCAACTTCTCCAATGCATATTCTGTGTGATCCTGGCAGGTCACGCCAAGGAACCAGCTACCAGCTGCCCCAAAGCAAATCAGCTGGAAGGAAATTCGAAACAAAAATACGGGTAAGCTAGCTAAACAAGCTATTTGCTTTGATGAAGTTGAGAGATGTTTTCCATATTAACATGTGATGAAAATCCCAAGTGATGAGTGTTTTTCCTACCTTTTTTTTCAAATTGGTTAGATGACACAGTTCAACCAACTCAGCTACTCCAGGCCCGATTGGTTGGAATTCGACTAGAAATCGGGGAAGTTCCATGGTGGGAGCATCTTTTTTTCTGCCATGCCAGTGAAAAATTACTCCAAAGACATGGTTGACCCAAAATTGAGGGGGATGATAGAAAATCAAAATGCTAAAATAAGCTTAAAAAGGAACAATGAGCCAACTGAGTGAAGTAAGTACATTGATAACTCAACACACCACACTGGAGATACTGTAAGCAAGAAATGAAAGTTGGGAAACATATTACAACTTGATAGTTCAGTAATCATGATTGTAGTACTGTTTCTGATGAAGCCATTGGAAGTTTACTTGTCGAAACCCTACTGATTGTTTGAAGTTAAGCATGTCAAGTTCTAATGTTTGCATTCATGAATAAATAAGTTTTAAATATGTTGATCATAATTCCAAACCACACAACCATAATCCTTTGATTTCAAGGAAGGTTGGGGTTTAAAAAAAGAGGCCCCCGATTCTGGAGCAGAACATCTACATCTCCAGCTCCAAAAAAAATCGCTGCCGCGTTGCCAAGGCTTGCTTCACATCAAAGCATTGTGCCTAGGCGAAAAAATAGCATCTGCAACCACAACAAGGGCACCCTTTTGGCAAACGCGGTTTCCTTCGAAAGTTTTTGGGGGCAAATCTAAAAATCCCAAACTAAATCATGGGAAGATTGTTCAAAACCAGTGATAATCTCGAAAACCAGCTGGGTAGAGATTCCAAGTAATGGGCTATAAGAGTCCCAACGAAAGGGGAAACAGGGAAGATGTACACTCCCTGAAACTAACACTTCGCACCTGAAAATAAGCCATCCCAAAAGGAAACTAGTATTCCAACCATCCATTTTTAGGTACAAGATTCAAAATCCATCAAAGTCATGATCTACCAGGCTTTTGAGCACTTGGTAATGGGTTTCCGCTTTCATTGCCCAAACCTTCTGTGCAAATGGCTGGCCACCAGAAACCACGCCGCGGAAAAACACCCCGCCTCGTCACAATCCGCCTAGCATGGGGAAAACAAGGGCTAATGCCTTGTAAACCAACATCGCTGGCTGGAAAATCCACCATGTGTAATGTGTATGTGTATTCTGTATTCATGTGTCTTGAAAAGGGTGATTTCCCAGTGCCATGTGCATGGGAGGGTCATGATTGGATGCTCACTGCTTGCTGCCCTGATTCTCTTGGGGAGGGTGGTTTCTTGAGCTGCTCTCCCGGAGTGGTTCTTTACACCCCTTACAACAGATGCTATTTGTTTCTTTTTTGCGGGGTCATGAAGCATATGGTCGGGGTGAGGATTGAAATTGCTGTAAGTATGATGGGGTATGTTGATGCAAATTTGGCATCTTTGCTAAAGTTCCCCCGTAGCATCCCGCTTCCCAGAAACCGTACCTGTGTGATACGACAGTCACGCTTCAGGCCCGCAGCAAACTCAGGCTCATCTTCCTGACCAAGGGGCGTGAGTATGATGATCCAGAAAACTGTGATCTTGAATGTCTGGTTGGTGGTTGAACCACCCATCTGAAAAATATTTGTCAAAGTGGATCATCTCCCCAATTAGGGGCGAAAATTAAAAAAAATGAAACCACCACCCAGACCCGGTAATAGAAAATCTGAGTCATTTCCGGAAATTCAACGCATAGGTGGTAGAGCTTACAAATGTGCCCTTTTTGTCTTTCCGCATTCGATAGCCTCCTGTACAAAACAAAGCACCTTCAAACCTCTATCAATCACGCTTCGCACTATTAGACTATGTTTGTGTCGTGGAGGGTAATTACTGCCTGCTAAATGTCTGCAAACATGCACCATATGTAACTAGATCGACATAACACCCCCCCATCATGCAAACACCACAGCAATGACATCACAATCCTATGATTTCCTCTTCCCGTGGCATCATGCACAACTATTTTCCCCTCTGCACACTCCTTCATGGTTCATCCTTGTTTCTCCGCGCTACGTCAGAAAAATGAAAAGCACAAGTCATCCAGAGTACTTATTACTAATTCAGACAACCGAACAAGTTCCAATTTCAAGTGAATTCTCGAAATTAAACCATCCATTGGGTAGCTTTGAGTCTCATCATCCAGGGTCAATTTATCTAGTTGATTTCAAGCCATCTCCAAATAGCGCAGATTGTTTACAATATGAAATTCTATTCAGTGGGGGTGGTTTTTCTGCTGAAAGGAATCCTTTTCCCCATCAGGCGTGTTTTGGAACAATTCCCCACTGTAAATCTCCTAATCTTTCCTTTAAAAGCTTGTGACCGTGGGCCCCTTCCAGATATAAATGGGGTTATATATAACCCCTATAAATGGCGATATAAATGGGTAAGTGGGATTATAATCATACTTATAGGGGCTATAGTCCCATGTATAACTATTTGGGGCCCACCTTGTGTTGGTTGTGGTAATTTGGGGGAAACATGCAGGGTCAACACTGGCCACTGGCGCCTTGCAATCAGTCGCCCACACAGGGCAGCAGGCTGCCCCGCTCACCACGTTTCCTTTTACCTCGCCGAATCTTTGTGGCGAAACGGTGGGTTTTTGAAACACAAAGTAGCTTGGGTTCCTAAAGGACTCTACTTGGTATACGCCATTTATTAATGCCATTTGGAAGGGGAATAACCCTACTTAGGGGACTTACTGTATTAACCATGGTTATTAATCATTTACAAAGTGGGATGATCCTCCAAGTATGTCTACCTAGAACCCAAATGACCCCTGTTTTGATTGGAGTTTCCCGGACAAGCAGGTTCCAGGTATGTATATTTCCAAAGGGGCTATCTTTTTTGTTGCTTAAGATAAAGTTTGCCAAGCCAAGATGAGATTTGAAGTTGGTTGAGTAACTACTTCGCATTAGTCTATCCGAGGTCAATGTTTTCCAGGTCCATAATGGAAAACGGGAAAACTGCACAACGTTGAACGTTACAACATCGCAAAATGATCACCTTCATTCATCCACGGGAAAAAAACAAGTCTAGTGACAATGTTCCAAACATGAAACTGAAAGAATGGAAGTGCTTTTTTCTTCGCGGTGGCTTTATATATGGCTATACCCATTTTGATGGTTGGAGATGTTGAAAAAATAACGAAAGAAAACCTTAGATGGGCTGGTGTGTTTCACCAAAAATCGATCCATTGGCGTATTTTTCTTCAGGGCACCTTGTTGTTTTTGTGGGGACTTATCACGGGAGAGAGATTGACCCGGAAGATGCTTGCAATTGCAAAGCAACAGCGCGAGTGCCCACCAGCAACAAAAAATGTGTATTGAAGAGCAGAAAGAAAATTGTCACCAATCACCCGTTGACTAGAACGAGTCTCAATAGGTAACAATCAATTGCTACTAAGCAGAGGATCATGCAGCTGGGGAGACTTTTCAATATATTGTTGCCTCCTGGAACCTCCTCCCTTCTCAGCTTTGTATGGTTTGGGCAATCCTTTTCCACCCCTTCCTTCGTCCTCTGGCTACTTCGAAAGGAATGACAACCAACTTATGTCAACTTCTGTAGGATTCTTGAAGATTCACCTATCAAAAAGCTCGTATCTGCGCCACAATTGCTATCAATCAAGACAGGGTCAAGACGAAGTTAGGGTCTCAAATCAAGAACCCCAGTCTATGTGCAGCTAGTTCACCAAGTGGGAAAAAGACAGAACTAAGCAGAATGTCATTCACCCACCCCATGCTGTGAAGTGTACGTGTTGTGACTACAATTTTTGTTGCATACCTTTCCTTTTGTTTATCAGTACTTACTTGGATTTGTTCCTTGAAATAAGTTCGACGAAAGCAGCTGGCTGTTAGTTTTTGTCTGGATTCCAAGCTACCACTTCGCAGCTGTTGACCCAGGACTCCTACGAGGGGAAACGACGATCATCCGATATGTGTTTTTGCCAAGTGAAGAACTGAAACTCTAAAATATGTGTGTGTGTGTGTTTGTATAGTATATATTGGGGAGATATAGATATATCATTTATATATATATAGTATTATATAATATCCACTTCACAAGCTTCAGATATACTGGGTGAACTGCAAATGTAGGTTCGTCTTTGTTGAGACTGGACACATAGCTAGGAGTCATAGATCTACCAATGCGGTGGGTGCACACCGACAGTTAAAGAAAACACATAAACTATATACCCCTAAGCCATGCTGCTGAGGATCTTTGGGAAACCTGTCATTTTTGGGTTAATGTAGAAAAATATATTCATGTAAAATTCTCTGCGTATGTATACATGCACGTACATATATCCGTATGTCAGTTATCCCATCAAAATTCTCCATTCTGTCTGGCCAACTTCGGGTCAAATTGTTCTCTGAAATCCTGGGTTCAATGAGCTTGGGTTTGTCACAGCTAGTTGGCTCGTAACCACTAAGTGCAAAACCTCAACAAGAACCGCAGAACAGGGAATGATCGATTCTCACCATGTTGCAATGTCGCAATGGATGTGTCACCATGTTTCTTCGATAGAGTAGATACTTCGATTCAAATGGTAGAAGTTTCAGTCAAATCTTCGATTTGTAGAGGTATCACCATGGTATCATCCCACTTTCCAAACCATAGAAATCATTTCGGTCTACCCTCCCACCCAGTAACAATCACAAGTGAAGGTTTATAGGGATTCCCCACTAAAGATCATCATTGATCCATTTCCCTTCCGAACCCGTTTTTTCTCGGGTTTTCGCTCCAGTTCTGCTTCAAAGTAGCTGCCGGTGCGTTCTCCACAGGAGCAGCATTTCGATTTCTGAGGGCTGTGGGTTTTTTGTAATGATGGGGGGAGGTGAGGTGCTATGTTGACTCATGAAAATAGGTACAATCAATGGCTCATGGCTAGAGCAATTTACCAAGTCAAGAGCCATGCCTACTACTTTTGAGATAATTTTTGTATGTGCCACGTTAAACAATGAAGGCAACAAAAATGCCCCTCCAGCTGTCCTTGTTTCCCAACATTGTCCCCCTGCAAAAAAAGTTGGATTCGTAGAAGGTGACTCTCAAAAAACAAGTTCCTACCAAGGCAAGAAAAAACCATTTGCTGAATATCTTCAGCAAATCTTAGAAAGGGTTGGAAGAGTACCGGTAACTTCGTACTTTCATGGACTTTCCTGTTTTAACAAATGTACGCCGTGATCACGACACAAGGAAAACACTGCAATTTTACGAGTGCAGAAGGGTCACAATCTTTCATGATCCCCGGTCCTAGTGACTTTCTTAACAGAATTCCAGATCTAAACAATGAATAACAAAACCTGACAGGTGCTCCACCTAGGAAACCGGAAAGTGGAGGTTATCGTTGCATGCCTGGGAGCAAAATCACCAAAAAACACAATACCCCCCCCACCACACAAGAAAAAATGGTCTAAAGTTCACGACTTCTTTATCAATGCCAAGACATCACCGATGCTAGGCAATATAACACATTCCTCAACCAACCTGAATCGTTGAGCCATTTTTGGGAGGGATTTTTTCACCTTGCCCACTTGGAGGATCATCCCATGACTTGTAAGTGGTTAATAACCATGGTGATCGTAAGTCCCCTAAGGATCGGGTTGTGGGACCCCTTCGAAATGGCCGAACTTTATGGTTTGTAAAATAATGGTTACTAATTACGAACTGGGATGGTCCACCTTGCCAAACCATTTTTTTTAGAGATCTTCAACTGTCCCGTTCCTGTGTTTTAGTCGCTCTAACCTATCCAAGTGGCATCCAGTTTCCAACCTGAACACTTTCTAGGCCTGAAGGAGCGACACCAGATCTACACCACTGGACTCAGAGTTTGCTTGTTCGGTGGTTGGAAAGAAAAATCTATGAATATTCCCCAAATGGTGGTTTAATGGTGATTTACCATGGCAAAAAATGACATTAAACAAACAAAAGTGATGGGTAATGCCTAAAAAACAAGTGCAAACTGATCGCTTTCAGTCAAAAAAACAAAAGTGAGACTGTTTTACATCATCATGTGGTTGTTGGAATGGTTAGTTGATCTGAAGAGGTGACTTTGAAATGGTGGTTTAGGTTCAAATTGGTGGGCGTTCATAGTGGTTGAAAAACCCATGTTATCAATCCCATCAATCAATGCCTAATGGATTCCCTGTTGATTTGGGTGTTTCCAAAAATAGGGGCACCCCAAAATGGATGGTTTATAATGAAAAACCCGATTAAAATGGATGATTTGGGGGTACCACTATTTTCGGAAACACCCATATTGCAGTAACTGTTCTTTTCAAACAAAACCCTCCCGTTTCTTTATGACTCTGCTCACCTAGGGATGGTAAACTCCCCATCAAGTCTATCTATACGAAAAAACTATCCCATGCCTCAGATAAACTGAAAACGCATCTTCAATGAGTCCCATTTTCTAGATAAGAGGTACCAAACCCATGACGCATGAAGACCAAGGGTTGCTGCTCCAATTGTATGAAAGGTTGCTGCTCAGAAGAACGAACACTGGAACACTGTCGTGTAGTTCAGTGGTATATAACCTCATTTGCAAAACTTACTTTAGAGTTGCAAACTTCCAGCACTACACCACTTTGCAAATCCAACCTCAATGATGATCTCGCACGAGCAGTTGCTGGTTCGAATAAACAGTAGCCAAAAAGAACCCTGCTCAAAAAACCCTCCCTGCTTGCAGCTAGGCAACATTATGTACTTCTTCTTATCCCGTGGCATCTCTCCCTGAAATCAATAGAAAATTGCAACAAAAGGCAAGGGAGGTGTCAGACTTTTTCTTTTCAAATGAAATGGCATCCAAAGGCGGAGGAGTGTGGAATGATTGGCAAAATGTCCGATGTCATCTTTGGAGAGACATGAAAAGAATTACTGTAAACAAAATAATATGATTATAGATTATGTTGTATTGAACATGTAGATTCTCTATGATGTAGTCCATATTAGATGCATATAAGCGTTGGAATGCTTCAAAAATTCTACCCTTGAATGACCTTGTAGCTACTGAATGCCAAGGGAACAAAGGATTCTGAAAGGTGTTGAAACTGATTCCGTGAGTAGATCCAGGCGTCAAAAATCATTGCCTACAGGTTTCAATGGATGACTCGGGAGAGCCCTCATCACCCGTTTGTTTCCTTCATTTCTTTCATTTCACCACTTTGTTGCTTGTGATCATGCTTCTATTTTGACTTTAGATGTTCATTCCGCAGGGAAAACACTAGCACTCCCAAGTTACCATATATAAAATGGGGTGGATGAAACACCAACAACTTCTCATAGCAAATCTTATGCGCCAATGTCTGACATGTAGCCTCCATCACCTCAGACACCAACAAAAACTGGATTTAGCAGGTCTCCTTAGCTTCACCCGAAACATTTTCAAGTTGGTGGTTTCAACCCATCTGAAAAATATCAGTCAAATTGGAAATCTTCCCCAAATCGGGGTGAAAATAAAAAAATGTTTGAAACCACCACCTAGTTTTAAGAAAATGGTTTCACAGAAGTAACCTGGAGAAATGTAACAATTTTCATTTGTTCCGCAGTTTCACTTCATCCACTTCATCAAAAAATGGAAAGGCAAATCTCAAGTCTCTCAAAGAAAACATGCCATCGAGCTCCCAAAAATATCATAACTACGACCAGAACATGAAAACATTAAACTCCTCTAATCATATTATTTCTGTGGAACATGAACATGACTAGTTGGTGGTTTCAACCCATCCCCAAGGATCGGGGGTCATTTCCCCACCTAGATGACCCTGTTCACGCCATTTTGCGGGCGCACCTCTTCGCGCAAAGCATGTCCCACGGCCCAGCAAAAGCAAAGCACTTTCCACATGGCCGGGGAGACAGCTGCGGCGACGTGCCTGGTTTTGTGGCACTTGAAAAGGGTGTTTCCTGATGGAAAAATGGGGCAATTTTTGTTTTTTTTTTTGAATCCGTTGATGTTGCTGAAATTATAGATTTAGACTTTTTCTCAAAGAAATGAAAAACAAAAGCGAATCAATAAAGAATAAATTGGGTATGGCACCATCTATGTCTTTCTATATATGGTTGCAACAGAGGCACCGTACTACTCTAGGAGGTGTAATTAAACCTGTTTGCCAAAGGAGAGACACTTATCACATGAACAAGACCGTGTGAATGAAGGTTGTCATCATCATCATCATCATCATCATCATCATCATCATCATCATCATCATCATCATCATCATCATCATGTCCTGTTCGTTCTTCCTCTCTTAGCATCTTTCATGATCTTGTTCCACCCCCAAAGTTGATGTGAGCACCTTGATTTCATCGCTACCTAAAAAGCTTGGTAGAAGATTTATGTCTTCGACCTATGGAAAGAGGCTTTTCCATACCACCCTTTATGCTCCTTTTTGCTTATGTTTATCTTATGTTTTAACTTTTCTTTCCCCAACATGAATATGGACCTGGATGAATTCACTGAATTATCCCTTAACGAGACAACCAACCTAGGAATTCCAAGGAAATTCTGAATCCTGGCCTCTCTCCTCGCACCAGCACCACCTTCTACGTATCGACAGATTTGCAAACAACAGAACCGCAGAGCAGCCGCGTTGCTTGGAGCCAAAGTCATCAGTCAAATTACAAGTGGTTTCAACCCATCCGAAAGATTCTCGTCAAATTGAAATATGTCCCCAGGTAGGGGTGAAAATAAAAAATACTTGAAACCACCAACCAGGTTTGTTGATGGTATATATCAGCCCTGAACCGCTAGTAACAGCCATAGTGAAAGTCAAGGTATTACCTCCTACCTGGTGTCAAGGTTCGTAACTGCAAGCGTATCTTTCCAAATTTGTTCCCGGAAATGGAAATACATCTGGTCATGATGGATAGTTGCCTATTTTTTCTGGAAAGTAGGTGGCAGTCTCTACCTGGTACATGTCGAGTTCGCATGGGAGATAGGAAATATCAGTTTACACTTCTACCCTTTCTCCCACAATCATAGTTCAGTGGAAAATCACCCTAAATGAAAGGAAACCAATAGCTTACACTTCCATGATGATGGGAGAAAGGGTAGGATTCCTGGTTGAATCGCCTTCTTCCTGGTATGATCCCTACAAACGTCCAACTCTCACATTGGAGGTGGAATCAAAAAAGGGGAGCCAAGCACAACCGGCGCACACAGGGAAGACGCTCAACACGGCGTAGCAAAGCACCTCGACAGGGCCGGCCGAGTTGAAACGGGTAGCTTCAACGTGTAGAAATAGTTTTGAGGGTTTGATGTCACGGTAGAACAAACGAAGGTAATACATGTAATCTTGCAAAGGGTGTCCTCCTTTTTCGTGTTTCACTAAAAATATCTGATATTTTCCTCCATGAAAAAAAAAGAATGTTGTTGTACTCCAGTCCTTTCCAACGGTCACCCAAGTCACCACCCCCCAGAACCCACCTCATTCGAGAGCAGTTGAGCTGCTAGAGACAGGGGCCGAAGGCCTTTCAACAAACAAGTGGCTGCCGAAAACACTCCGAAGAAATATCCACTTCAAAGAGAGTTGGAAATGTTGGAAGAAACACTCCATTCACCATCTTTGAGGATATCATTTACATACAAATTCAGATGTCCAACCAGTTCAGGGATGATCCGATTCCTGTAGTATGCAGGTACTTCTAGTCATACCTATCCAACCCACCCAACCCAGGTCCAACGAGCCACCTGGACTATGATTTGTAGGCACCTGGCTGAACAGCTAACAAAGGTCTTGTGGGAATGGAGAAACATTGAGAAACCTGCACGCAAATTAAGGCCTCATTGTGGTGTTGAGGCACATATCAATGGTGTCTCAAAGGCTTGGATTCATATCTCTCAACTAATATGGTCTTTTGGGGGAGGCATCTTGCCATCTTGCCCAACACCAAACCATCATCTTCGATTAATAAATCACCTTTGAATGGTAAGAAAAACATCTTCTCAACATCTCTAACATCAAATGTCTGTCGGATTGTGTTGATCTTCTCAACTTTTTTAGGACCTTCTACAGTATTTGTTCGTTTGAAAGGTTTCCAAAATTCCCAGCCAGTCACCCCCCCTTTTGGCCACCTCAATCTTTGCCATGGGCAGGGCGCTGCACCGCACGGGCACCGAGCACGGTGCTTAAAAGTTGGGAGGTGCACCAAAAGAGAAGAACCAGGCCTAAATTCCTAGCTCTTGAAATGGTTCGATTTTGGATCTTTTATTAAAATTTGTTTTGCTTAGATGTCTTTGATGTTTTTGTTTTCTAGAGTCCTGGTGATTGAAATGCATGTGATATCATACTAATCGTCATGAACAAGAAAAAACATGGAAATTCCAGATGAAATGCTGGAAGAAGTGTGTAGAGTAGAGGCATGAAACGACTGTGTTTCCTTCGCAGATTCTCTGATTGCCATCCATTAGATTCCCTTCGAAAAAAAAACAAAAACAAATTGGCAACTTAGCAGCCCGACTGTCTCCTGTAGCCAAAACAGATTGCAGAATGTTTGTAGATTTGTCAATCCCCTCCGATATGCAAGATATGCATTCACAATCTGTCAACACGTGCCTGGAAGTGTCCAAAAATTATTGTGTTTGGCAGCGATAAATTGTACAACTTGCATGCAGTCATATGATAATGTACCGTGGTCAATCAAAACCTTATCTAAAAAGAGGAAATCGCACCTTCAGAACAATGATATCTCATGGTGGATACAATCCTTACACTAAAGGATCGACACCTATGGAAACCCTTCTATCACAAGTCCAAACCCTCAATCAGCGCAGCAATGAGCCCTCCACACCTTACTCGGCTACTTCACCCTACTTTACTAGGGGCAAATCACTGTGCATAAATCCATCTTTCAAGGCTTCCATTGTTGTTCATAAGGAAGCTGACCACATGATCATCTTTTACCAACCATCTTGGACCATCCTCCATCACTGGAGTGATACCGCAACACGTAGGATCTTTTGTCTGCAGGCTACAACTTCCTCTGCTTGAGCGGATCGTCCTGCTGGAAAGTGATGAGGCAAAATGGAGGGGGTGGCTGGGCTGGCTGATGGTTGATTATTGATAAGGAAGCGTTGATTGGAAAGGATACGGAATCAACTGGGGATATGGAATTTCAAAAACCATCAGTTGTAAAACTACCAACTGCGAATATGATCTGCAGATCGATGTGAGTGGGGTCAATGCAGCCAATTAGATTGACAAAGTATTTGAAGAAGTTTGGAAGTCTCTTTGGGATGAAATAATATTTCACGAACTTGCAAAACCTCAGAATACGAACAGGCAAAGGGCTCCTACGTTGCATGTCAGTGATTCTATTCGAGGTCCGTCTTTCTGATGGCGAAATTTGAAGAGCGACATTCATTGTGAAGAACCATGACCATAATCTTAGTAAATTGGCCTGTCTTGATGGATAGATTAATATTGTAACAATTGATATAGTGAATCGCCTCATTGTTGGGTCGGCTCATCGCACCCAACCTTTCCACCAAATACAACTGGATGAAACGAGATGCGGTAGTTTCATGATTAGAATCACAGAAAAGGTCTGATGAACTCATCATCAATTAGTCATGCAGTGAATTCCCAACTTTTTCGTATTTCATATGATTCCAATAAATAAATGGCACTATGTAGCTTGGGAGAACTTACCCCTGTCCAAAGCATCCACTAGGCTACCAGGGTCATTGTTGTCACTCCTCCCTGACATCGCCAATCTTCAGGACTCCAGAATGTCGCCATACTTGCCTGGCGCACCTGACCGGGTGAAAGCCACTTCTCCAACTAAACGTTTACACGGTCTGTCCAAGATCTCTGCATGGTCTATAGTAATACAACTTGATATGCCAGGCTTCTTCAAAATGAGTTTGGAAAAACTCTAGCTGGATGGTAAAAGCCACGTGATCATTTTGGAACATCGTCGTTTTCCGAAACTAACGTGCACATAAGTACAAATCACCACCCATTTTCACCCGGTGATAGCAACTTCCTGAATGGCTAAGGGGTTTAACCACGGATCCGTGTTGAAAGATACCCCATGTGCCACTAAAAAAATATGTAAACATTCCTTCTGAGAAGTATATTTATGTACATATATATGTGTGTATATGTGTATATACATACCTATGTAAAATGGATGAGCGCCGGTCTTATGCCAGCTTGTCATAAAAATGGATGAGTA
>DF242252.1:0-57391 GCA_000507305.1 Breviolum minutum Mf 1.05b.01 | reverse complement strand
TTTAGACCGCCGTATAGCGGTTGCGCTTTGAACTGCTGTATAACGGTTGCGCGTTTCAACTTCTTACTTAAAATAATTAATTTAAAATTAATTAGATAATGATTTTTCTTAATGGCATGAAACATCACTGTCACTGATCCCGACAAGCTCACCTCGTCGTCGTATCATTTCCAGGTAGTAGCGGCATTGACGGCCCGTGTCCTGGATCAAGTCTTTGGAATGATTTCACTGGAGTTTAAAAACATGATTAAAAAAAACTGCTCAAAATTATCACAACGACGACATTCAAGTCACCTTGAGAGATCAATTTTTTTCCGCGGCGTTGCGACGGTGACATCTAAGATTAAATTATTATTGCCCAGATCTAATCTTGCAAAAAGTCACAGCTCCAGCAGTTGGTGTCCACGCTTTTAAGGTGTGTCGTACTTCTTGACGTCTCTCTGAGTATCCATGCGAAAATCTGCTTGTAGTCATTGGCACGCCGTCCCTGTCAAAGCCGACCTTTCTTGCATTCTTGGCGTCTAAGAAGAAGTTTTTCACATGCTTGTTTGAGTTGGACGCTGGCTCCCATCCACCACCACTCTTAAACTTTCAAGCATCCTTTCAGCCGGACTTCGCCCAGAAGGAGGTTTGCCTTGCTGCATGCGATCGCGACGACTTCTCCTTTCTTTTTAAGCAAAGGAAATGACCGCAGCTCCCAAGTCTTCTCCTCATTGAAGATTTTATCACACCATTGCTTTTGAATAAACAAAGCGTACTGCGGCGCCATTGCAGCAACTAACTCGAGCAAAAAAATGTATTGCGTTTGCACATTCGTTCAACAACAACATCCATCGTCTTGCTGCAAGTCGTTGTCACTGAGAGTGCACTAAAACTGACAGAGGCAGGCTTGGTAAATAAAATGTTCAACATTTATTATTTCAATTTATAACAGTATCAACTATTAAAATTGCGAAGCCCGGCAAGGCCCGGCTACTAAAAGCCGGACCTCACCGGGTTTGGCAAAATCATCCATAACTTTGAAATGTTTGCCAATCCCGGCAAGACCCAGCTAAGGTAGCTGGGTCTTGCCCGGGTTTGATAAATATCAATTTTCAAATCGGGAATTGATTAAAGCATAATAAGTCAGTATGATAATTTATCAAGCCAAATTATGCACATCCAAAGTTCCAGATACGGAAGGCAATCTTTTCACCAATGACAAATGACCTCCCCGTCATGTCATGTTTGAAGGTTTAACCCTCAGCCTTTGTACACCCCGGACGTGTGCGAATCCAGCCTAGAAATTTTATCTAGGAAGGAAACTTTGCAGAAAAGATTCGGTTCAGAATCATTTTGACATTCTACTTTGGTCGCCAAAATGATACAAGCGTCTTGCCTGGTCTTCGCGAGCTTCCAGTGGCTGAATTTCAAAGGCTGATTCAACAAAGATCGGACATTTTTCTCAAACTCAGGGTGCTGGTCCTTGACCACCGCTGTGATAAAAAATGTCCGAGGAGTCCCACAGGCTCTTTTGAATTTCACTTTGAATCCAGGCGTCCAGGACAGTCAGGCCAAGGCCAGCCGCAAATAACCTGGCCCTTTCAGGCATGTTGGCAGCATCCTTGACTTTGATGAGGTGATCATGTGATCAAAAGAAAAGAAATCAGCTATGGTGCGGCCAAACAAGAGACAATGGATTGAAGTCAATACTTCACACTTGTCCAACCAAAAGCTGCAAAATCATCAACTCACAAACATATGTTTTCAATAACCACCAGAAATTTCCCACCAAAATCATAAGGTGTTATTATACTGGATGTATCATTTCTGTATATGTTGTATCAGCTGTATTATTTCTGGATATACGCTCGGCTGACTACGCCATTTGCAGAGATGCAATGACACAAAAGTCTGAAACTTTGGAAGAATTTTCTGAATCTGTGGCGTGTGTCACTGTTTTGAATTGTGGCTTTGTTTACGATCTGCGTGTGCGTGTTGTGTGTGAGTTCAAGCCACAGCACTTGAATTACACATTCACAGTTGACTGCTTATTGCAATTGACTTAATGTTTATGATTGGTAAACATGACGAAATTGAGCCCAGTTGAGCTGACAGTGCACAAAATGCCAAGAAAACAATTTCACTGCTGCAACAAATAAATGACTCACCACCGTCTCTGCACAGACCAACCAACCGGCCTTCAAAGAACACTGGCATCGATGCGGCATCGGCATGGGCCTCCAAATCATCGATCGAAACCATCGATATGAATGAACAATGAATAATGAGTAACATCTTATTTCCTGCCTAGTATCTTATGGCATCAAGTTCACAAGTTCACAGTTCACACAAGTTTTTCTCCAGCAACAGGGGACACACACACTTTCAGGCATCCGTCGTTTGCCACTGACTGGCAATTCGAACTGTTGTTGAGTTGTTGTTGACAAGCATAAAAGATGAAATTCCAGCTATTTGAAGTTGAAATTCCAGGGACTGGCAAGTGAAGCCCCAAAGATTCCGTGGGACTGGCAAGTGAAGCCCCAAAGATTCCGTCGTGCAGTATTTGCACAAAATTCCAAACATGCTAGTCTCAGCATTCAGTCCACCGCTCTTGGTGAATTCCATCTTGGTCATACCAATCCAGGTGATCTCCATTTTGGATAGGCACCAATGGTTGCACTGGCGGTGGGATCACCTACATGCAGGGTGTAAAAGCATTACAAAGGATACAGTAATCAACAAGGCGACAAAGGCTGCTATTAATGGCCCGTTCCCATGTTTAAAGACAACCCTGGCCGAGCCTCAACGTCGAACAAGCCCAAGAATCTCAAAGACCGGACTCCACAGAACCCTTTGCTGGAAGGGCATTTGGAAGGCCTCTTTGCATTTTTGCCACACGTGCAGGGCATCGTCAGGTCCATGTGCCATTCCCACGGTTTGTCAGTGCCTAAGCAAGAAGAACACTTCCAACTTCCAACATCTTCCAACCACGTTTCTACAAAGTGAAGGTTCAAAATTCACCTGACATTGTGACATGATGCACACACAGTTGCTGTGTAACAAAATTATGGTTTATGCCAATGTGTTTGGAAAACCGAAAACCCTTAAAATACAAACAAACACATGACACACACAAACACATTCACACTTTCATCTTGAGGCACTTCGTTCAAATCGCAGTTGGTGGTGAAAGGGCCCAGCCGCCCCCACACAATGGAAATGGCTCAATGTCAGGAATTGACGCCCATGAACCAGCAAGTAGGAGCAATAGCCTGCCACAGGCTCGTAGGCTGGTCGTCCACTTTGGGTGATTCTTCTGAAGCCTGCCTGAGTTGTCAGTGTCAGAAGAGAATGAAAGACTCAGGCACCAACAACCTAAAGCCAAAAAGTGACAAACCAAACACCCAATAAGCCAACCAATGCGACAAATCAATGTCAAATCAAGAAACTCTTCCGCAGGGGTAGCAAAAGAGAAACTCCCCATTCCGATGGGAACCTTGATGATACCACCAGTACATTGCTATGGCACGCCGGTTTCCTCCACCATGATGTGGTGACTTCATAGAGGATGCCGGTAGCATGTCGAATGCTGGTTGGTCCACTTGTCCGCCAAATGGACTTGGATTCGGCGAGGTAGGTTCTTCTCCATCTCCTTCTTTCTCAACTACCACCCAATCGCCATCCATGGCTTTTGCAAAAGCAGGGTCCATTTTGTTTGCCATTATATTAAATGGAAAGTTACGGCAAATTACAAGTTGATGCTATTTTCCGATGAAAGGTATACTATTATTTTGTATTTCTACTAAATCTTTTATTTCATTGTATTCTTTGACAGGTTCGTTCATTGACTTTTGTAGTTAAGTTCGGGGATTGAACGTAATCTAAAAATACATGACTTGACATTAATGAGCTGAGCTGATTTGTCAAATCACTATGTTTGGTTTGCTTTTGAAATTCACTGATTCATTAGTCATAGTCATAGTCCAGTGGCACCCTGCGCAAAGAGCCCAAAATTGCTTCACTCAACGGAAATTGTGCGTTTTACTACTTGGCTGCCAGAAGAGTTGCATGACCTATAAGCTTTGACTCTGAGACCCTGGCTTCATGGTGATACGTCCAGGTTTGATGTTGTCATTGTCATCGTCGACACTGATGCCAAACCTGACGGTGCTACTTACTACATGTCCTCTTTGTTCCACAAGACAAAGAATTTCCCACAATGTTGATACACATAACACAAAATACAGATACATGATACAGCAGTGTTACAGCAGACTACAGCAGACTAAAAAAACAATGTTCACAATCACAATGTCACAGTCTGACCGCCTGAAGTGAATCTGAACAAAGAAAACATAAAGGTGTTCACAGTGTGCTCACTGGCATTTCCAAATTGATCATAAACTCCACGAAAAACAGCCGTGCCTTCCCCTTTGCTCATCGATGGATCCATAGAAGCAAGACGGCGCACAGCTCACAGATACGGTGCTACTTGTTCCACACGACTCACGACAAAGAATTTCCCACACACCAGCATACTGGCAAGATCGGTGAGGCCATTGCGCAAAAGTATGGATTGCAGTAGCATCTGATGGATCCATCAGTGCCAAAAAAGACTTGGCTTGAGTTAATGGAAGTTCAAGTTCATATTCACATGATTGTTGTTTCCATTTCTGACGCTCTGCTCAGCTCTGCCCTTTGCCAGACCTTGTTTGTCATCTGAGCCAGATTGTGATGTTGACAAGATCACCCCACCAAAACTCAAACCTATGTTTTCAATGCTCAGCTCCCATCAATGATGTCCCATGAATGAAAGAAAACACTAAACAAACTCCTGGTAGTGACCAAAATTTTCACAGCAGCAACACTATGATTCTATGATACATGGTAAAAACACCTCTACAACTACAACGCTTCTGTAAAAGGTGATATATACTGGATGTATTCTGTACATATATGAATATGTGGGTACAATGTGGGTACAGTACTTAGGGGTCGAAATTTCTCAACTCCCTCCTCGCTGTGTGCACCAAAAAAATCAAAAAAAAGCATGGCAATGGCAATGGCATTGAATAATTCAATGAATATGAATATTCGAATATTCTAACTGAACTGAACTGAACTTCACTTGCCGTAACTTAACATGATAATATTCTGACTGTCTTAGTCTTGGACCTTGGAAAGTTGTGGAAACTCCGAAACTCCTGATATTCCAACTCCCAACTTCCATCAGATCAGAATCGATCAGAATTCGATCAGAAAAACTCAGAAAAACTAGAATGAAATTGAAAAAACTGAAAAAACAACTATTTTTTTCATGCCATACGCCATACACCATAAGTCACTGAGACTGCTGCAGCATGGAACTGGACAGCCCAGCAGTAATAGGATCGCTTCGCGATCACTAACTTCGTTACATCTTCGTTCCAATGTGCATTGCTGCATGCGAACGATAAGGGAAAAAATGGCATCCCATCCCGAATCCCGAATCCTACTTCCTATCTACTATAGATCAACGATGATCAATGTCGATGTCTGCGCCGCCTGGGCTTGAAGAAGGGGCGTCTACTACCTTTGCGAACTCTCACATGCTTTCCGTCGGTGTCATGATCCAAGTTCTGTACGCATCGCAAGGCCTCCCGGAGCTCATTCTCAGTGAAGAAGTTGACATGCACTAGCACCGGCTNTGTATATAGTCAGTTGTCTATGCGCTGAAAAAAACATCGACAGTGGCAGCGAGTTGGCAACTGACAAATTGGAAGTCTAGAAAGTAATGAAAACTATCATATTATATATATATATATATACTTGCAACATCCCTTTGTCGCCGATTTGTCGCATCCTTTGTCTCTCGGTCATCAATGAGTAAATGACCTAAACTATTTGTTTGTAGTTAGTGCATCATATGTGATTCTAGTTTCCAATGACACATAGGCTATGTTGTATCACTAAAAACTAATAACTACTACACTACAAATTGATAATTGATAACACATTCGCACACATCGTAGATAATCTTGTCCAGTATAACGCAATCAACACAAAAACGTTTTCAAAATATACAATAACATACAATAACTACAACGCACCGCAAACCGTATATCACAATCGACACCGCACCACACACCGCACACATAAGCGTACAACCGCACGTGCAAGCGCACACATAAGCGCCCAAGCGCACGCACAAGCGCACGCACAAGCGCACGACTGCACGCACAGTCGCACAAGCGTACGCACAACCCGCACGCACAAATAAACACATCAAATCGCTCATAACGTTATAGCACCTTCAGAGAACTAGCCTCACATGGCTTTTGAATTTAGATAGACCGTTCGACCACATTGGAAGTACCTCTGGCATGACTCCTGGGAGTAGCGTAAAGCGAGGACGTTTATCTTGGAATCTTCCATCTTGTATTCCAGCCCTGTGGGAACATCTCTCGCACATGCATCCTCTGAGACTGTGTTGCCATTGTCGCCAAAGATTTTTCTGGCTTTTTGGGGTGGCTGCTGCAGAAGGTTGCTCCCCCCCCGTTTGCCTGACTGCTGGACTGGTGCCACACCACCATGTGCACAATGGCAGTCAGACTCATCAATGACCTCCTCGTACTCGCACTGGTCGTTGTCCTGAATCAATGACTTCCATGGTTCATTCGATATCGCTGGCGTCTGCTTCACACAGCATAGACCTGGTCTCTGGCTGGGTTTGGGTCTGGGCTTTGTAGGATGCATCGGACTCGGTGGCACCCACATCCCGTTCCGCATCATAGTCGCGGATCGATGCATTGTGGAAAACTGATGAACATGAAAACTGTCACATTGTTGTTTGAATGGAAATGCGCCGCGGCGGTATCAAGTATCAATGGTTCCAAATTCCAAACTACGTTACAAATCATTCCATGACCATGACCCTGACTATGAGTCACATTCACAGTCACAATTACGACAATTACCATCACAAATCACAAGTGTCAGTTTCAGTCTCACTGTCACAGTCACATTTTAGTACTTACTCTTACTCATTGTGGGTTTGGGATTGGGCTGCAAATTCAGTGAATGGCTCGTTGTTGTCATTTGTCAATTGACCCCAATGAAACATTGTATTCCGAATTCCGAAGTCTCGAGTCTCACGACGGCTTGTGTTGCCTGAAGAAATGAAAGTCACAGAGCTTGTGCAGTTGACTTCAAAATAATTTCACAAAATAGTTGTAGCTAGTTTGCTAGTGAATGTAAAGTGAAATTGACATAATGACATATGACATAAATATCATAAATGAAAAACGCCATTAACTCCAGTAACTCCATATTTAAAAATGCCATTTTTTCTGACATGAACTTGGAGGTCAGCAATACGATTATCATGTTTAACATCGCAATCACGAAGCGTCATGGACATGGCCGCACCTCCAAACAAATCATTCAAGCACAAGACAATCACTAATGACATCGCCGCACCTCCAAACAAATCATTCAATCACTTGATATTGAATAAAAAATTGCTGGACATGATCGGGTTTAATATTACAACTCCTAAATCAACTCAAGCCCGGCGAGGCCCAGCAAGACATTGCTGGACCTGACCGGGCTTTCATTGACTAAGCTCCGGCGTCAACTCTAACCCGGCGAGGCCCAGCAAGATTGCTGGGCCTGATCGGGTAAAGTGCGCCAATGATAAGATCCGAAACCAATTCAAACCCGACGAGGCCCAGCAAGATTGCTGGGCCTGATCGGGCCTGAAATAGTTTGCCATTAAAAAGAAATGATAATGATTAAACCCGACGAGGCCCAGCAATAATGATATATATTTGACGTGTACTGTATTATTCATATTATTATCTTGAAACCTCAAAATAAAACCGACAATGGCAGCAACTTCAGACGGCCAAGTTTTTCCCACCTCTATTTTTCAACAGCTCCACTGATTAATTCATAGTTAGTCATCCATTCTATCATAGATCCAAAATCAATACGGACAGGGGCGCATGTCCGATCTGTGAGGAGCTGGACCGGACACGCGACCCGGTCCGTATTGAACCTCTGCTGTTGCTCTTTCGTATGCTGTCGGCGACCTCACTTGCCCTTAGCCTTCATTGGGGCCTTGATTGGGAACTTCGTCTCCACCTTCCGGGCCTTCACCACCTTCTTGTGCATGGCGTCCGTCTTCTTGGCATCCTTCTTCTTGCCATCCTTCGTCTTGCCATCCTTCGTCGTCTTAGCGTCCTTCACCTGCTTGCGACTGTGGCCCTTCTCAGGAGTCTTCTCAGGCTTGTCGGTCTTGTCGGTCTTACGACGACGATGAGGTCCAGGTCCATCTCCATCATCTTCATCACCACCATCAAGGCTTAGGCCACCTGGTCCACCGCCAGGGCCATCAGGGAAACCGCCGCCACCTGGTCCACCGCCTCCGCCAAGTGGTCCACCAGACTGTCCCATGGGCATTGGACGCAGCCCCTTAGCGTCATTGAAAAAATAAAAAGTAAAAACAAACATGAAAAAAACACCCAAAAAAATTAAAACAACAAACAAAAAAACAACAAAGAAACAGCCGAGATACGGAATTTCTCACCCAGACCTCTTCCACCATTCCCGATGACATGTTGATCTTAATCTCTGACAAGCTGTAAGCCCCGTAGTGAATGCTCCAAAATTTGGAGTAGCGTTCGTCTATGCGCTGCATCGTCGTCGACAAAAAAAAACTTGATCCCAAAGGTCGGACTCCGGATATTATAGATTTAAATGGCTATCAACACCAAGGACGACATGTCTGACAACTCAAAAAAATCACTGAAGGAGAGTTTAATTGTCAATCATGGAGCTTCAAAAATTTGCCGGTAAGTGGCCCAATTTCTGATTTCAGAATGCAATCAAGCAACTCCATTCCAAATTTCCATATATCCGAGGCCTTGGCTGAAGGATTTATCGTCAGCAAAAGACTGTAAAAAGCCATCAGTTTCCAGCGCCCAAATCACACTAAACAACGAAAAAACAAATCTCAATGAGTCCAACTAAGACACTGAAGTCTCCAACCTGTTGAGGAGGAGGAATTTGAATGGAGTCCAATTCAAATTCCTTATCCTCAACAGGTGCCCATCGCCGCCGCCGCCGCACCGGTACAGTACACAGGGTGACGCACTCGGACTCTTTTTTAAATGGCTACGGAAGATTCGATTAACTCAAAAACAAAACGCTGAAGGACCCGGTGAAAGTCTTTTTAAGGGAAGTTGGAGATGACGGCCAAATAATAAAATAAGATATTGCAATTAAATTTGCTTGTGCCTTTGAAATTTACTGTCCGTACATCGGAAGTTTCAATCAACCAAATATTAGACAACTGTGACATTTCAATGAATGTCATCAGCAGCACTGACGACCAGCCAACAAATTGAAAGAGCAACCAGAGCAACCACTATACAGCAGCAAGTTTGGTTTCATGACACAGGTTGTTGCATGCCGGGCTTGCTTGTTGAAACTGTGGTCTGGCAAAGAGGCGGGTCCTCCCTTGAAATTGCCGAAACCTGAGCAGTGTCCTCGGCCTTGCTTGCCTAGCTCCCTGAACCTTGACTTGAACGCGTTGCCTGAAAAACATGTGTTGCTTCGTGTCACCCATGCTTTGTGTGCATGGGCTGCCCAAGTGCACATGTCCACACGTGACTGGAATAACTTGTCCCATCAGTTCTGGCAAAGTGCCTTGTTACCTGCAGATGTTCTTGACACTTGTGCTTTCCGTTGTTGTGTTGCATGTGTTTGTGCCTGTAAGGAACCAAGTCTCGCTAAGCTGCTTTCTCATCAGCTTGGCTTGGTGATGCGGGCCATGGTTGATTGGATGCTCCCGTCGGGTGTTAAAACTAAAAAACACACAAGCTTGGAATTTGACCACTTGCTGCATGTTGTTGGTAGCATTCGCATGTTGTTGCATACTCGTTGGCAAGCTAGGAGTGGCCGTAGAAGACAAACCTGGGCGAAACAGCGCTTGCAATGTGTCCATCCGGATCTTGCAGCGGCGTTGTTTCAACCAGGGCCGATGTCAAAAACAGGTGTGTCATCATGTGTTGCCTTCCTGTCATTGCAGCTTGCTTGTAAGACCGGTTTGCCGTCTGGCCATGGTTGTTTGTATGTGCTTGGTTCCATGCGTGAGTGTTACCTTGGAAGCACTGCCTGTGATCGGGGTACCTGGCGGTGCTCGATGTCCTCGCCCATGCCAAGGTTCTATGAGCATTTGCATGACATCCGTTTGGTAAAATGTTCCTCTAAGCATGCAAAGCACCTCAAAAAAGCCAATTTGTTTAAGCATTTGCACTTGGGGGATCTTTGCATTTGGGTTGTTGCAGTTGAAAGCTTGCACGTGGTTCGAGCTTTGGAGTCTCGTCATTTGCGCGTAGGGAAGTGGCCTGCAAACAGTCAGTCCACAAAAGCACCATCTCAAAAACCTACTAGACACAGTGCGGCGAGCCGGAGACCATCCAGAAGAGCGCCTCCTCGGTTCCGAAGGAAGGCATCTGTGCGCGACCAGGCACTCCAGCACTTAAACATAGTGTGCAATAAGGCAGCAAAAGTCGCAAAAGTGAGCCGCAGTTGCCAGGAGCTTGTGATTGATTCAAAGTATTTGCAGCAGGCCTTGTACTTGTCTTTTAGAGCTGCATATTTGCATGTGCTGTCGCATCGGGTTGCTATCTCTGGCCAAATAGGGCCGCTAGATTTGCGTGCCGCAAGTTGTCGAGCGTTGTTTGCGTGCTACGTCTGTCAAATAAAATCCACTTCTTGCGGGCTGTGTTGGGAATCCATCCGTCAACGTTGGAACCTTGTCGCTGACGTCCCTGGCTGTGAAGCCATTGTTGCCTTGCAGGTTTTGTTACAACAGCCAAGTTGCCAAGTAAGAGCACGAGGCTTAAAAGCTTGTGACAGCTGGTTAAAGCAACATGGATTGCCAGGTAGTCGAAAGGAAAGAATCAGATGGCCTTTGGATTTGCCCCGTCGTGTTTTTCATGATTGTGTAGCCGAAATCCGTAGAAACATTAGGGCTGGGACCTCACCTTTGCTTGCTTGGTTGGCTCTCAACGTTGAAGCGGTTGCGCCACGTCGGAAAAATTTCACTTGCAGATGGCAGCACATTCGTTGTTGTAAGGACGTGTGTGATGCGACTTTGTTTTCTCGGCCGGTTGAGCACTTACAACTCTCTAAAGAGGAGGCTTCTTGCATGCGTCTCTGTAAAAGGTTCTGGAAAACTCCAGTCTATGAAAGCCCAAACGAAGCAGCAAGACGAGCTGAACAAAACCTTGCGGCATGGTTGCGTACACGTCCACTTCTTGTTGCACCCTCGTGGAAAAGACACATTCACGGTTGGTTGTGTTCAAACTTGCGATGTGACTCCACTGACCTTACACGCTACTTAGCTTATACAAAGCAACTAGTAGTGCCAGAAGGCTATGTGGCAGTACAGGAAGATAAAGACAAAGCTGCGTGTTGGATTATGCCAATTCCGGTGTACCAAAAATTGTTTGCTCTCATGGTCAACCAGGACAAGGATCATTGGTCTCGCCGTGATGGCATGCCTGCCAACATTGTTGAACAGTACCGTTTGCAGCATGAGGAACGCTTGCCGCTGCATTTGCAGAGATACGCCAGCAAGGGCCGTTGGCGAAGCTGGCAGCTTGCATACATGTATGTTAATGTGAAGTCAAAGTGCTTTCGTAGTGGTATTGGCCGTGTTTGTACAAAACCAAGTCATGCATGTTGTCGAAGAGTTGTCAGTTGGCGTGCTCACCCGTGTCGTTGGTTGTACAAGCAAAATGCAAGAGCTCTCGAAGCAGCTGTTCGGTTGTGGGGAGAAGGGTTTGAGACCCCGGACCTTTTCTCAGCTGTCCGAGATTTGCGTAAGGCTGTAGATTGCTTGAAACATGAGCATGCTTGCATACAAACATGTTTTCGGTGTCGTTCGCCAAAGCAGCCGTTGTGTGCCTGGGTTGGTGATGCAGCGCAACTTTTTGAAGAGATCTCAAGAACAGAAGTACTTCGACGTCTGCAGTCTTTGATTGATGTGCTCCGTGACTCCTCTTCTGCTCCTGGCATAGTGACTAAGAAAAGCCGTCGGTTGCATTATTGGTTTGCAAGAAACAATTTTCGTGCGTCCCAAGGTGCAACTTTGCACCGGTGGAGTGACATCCTCACAATCACAGACCTTGCCTTGTCCCAAACATGTGTTAAAGTTGGACCATGTATCTATGAGCAATGTCGGGGTGTTCCAATAGGAGGGTTCTTACTAAACAATGCGCTTCTATTTATTTAGGGTTTTCTGAGCAAGCGTTCACCCAAAGACTGGCCGAGGTTGACAGTAGTGACTGGTGCCCACCAGGAATGAGCTTCACAGAGACGGTTGCTGCCACACGGTATGTTGATGACCTGGTTCTTGTTTCTTCAGCTTTGTGCCCTGCTTGCCTCAATCTGTTGCCAAGTCATATTTATGCCAAACCAGTGCAATTTGACGAAACAAAAGCAACAGAGCTTGGCTTGCCNGTTGGAATGGTTGGATGTTTGGCTTCGGTGCGAAGGGTTGCACTTGCGAATTCATGCGCATGGTGTAGAACATGATTGGCGTTCAGCAGCACGTTTGGGTGAAATAGGCTTGCCGTGTAAGTTTCGGCTGATTCCTTTCCAAGGCACTGACAGGTTGGATGTTGGCTTGCTGACTGCTCTCTTGAATGGAAAGCTTCAGCGGTTGTTGTCTTTACATCTGACCGAAGATGACATGAGGCGTGCCGTAGAGTGTGAAATCCAGGTTTGGTTGTTGCATGGGTACCCTCTCCAACATATCTTGCAAATCTGGCGTCGTGGTAAATATTTCCCTGCTGCTGTGAAATACGGTCGGGAACTACTTGACCATGGCATTCGGACATGTGGTCCAGATGCTTGCGTTAACATGCCTGGCAACCCCCAAACTTCCTAAGGTCCAAAGAAACAAACCGATGACCATCCCAAAAGATAAAAAACAAAAAANCCAAAAACCAAAAAAAAAGGAAAAAATAGCATAATATCATAGGTATGGTCTAATTCGTTTAATAGCTTCGACTATAGGAACAGGGGACGGAATTTGTGCTAATTCCTTTGCCACGTGAGCAGGGTCAAAAACCCCAGTGATCTTGTTATGTAGGAGCCTTGTCATAAGGACGTCCGGCGTAAGGAAAACTCAGGTCGGCGTAAGCCGGCGTAAGCTTTTTATTGGATAGTATGTTGCGTAAGGTTTCTCGCGTAAGGTCAGATAAGGGCAGGATCAAGAATGAACCATTGAAAGGATCTAAATTTCATGAAGATATTTCCAACAAGTGGAGGTGAAATCCGCGTAAGGGCCGCGTAAGGTGAGCGTAAGGCCCGCGTAAGCCCAACCCACAATGCCACCCAGACAAGCCTTGGTGTCAGAACTGACCGATGGAGGTGAGCAATGGACAAGCGCATTTGTTTCAACAGATCCGCCGGGAAAGCTCGCGAAAGGGATTTGTATGACACCGATGCCCACGAAAGCTAAAATACAGTTTGCGAAAGGCTGTTGGCAAAAGCAGATGACAAAAGATGATGTGATTAGAACAAAAACACAGTTCAAATGTTCAACTTGGACGTGTATGGTTTCGCGCAAGTGGAAAAAGGCTCGCGTAAGCAATTCCTATGCGGACAGATGAAGAAAGTAAAGAATGTTCCCGCGTAAGCTCCGCGTAAGGCCATGTCAGAAAAGTCCCCCGCGTAAGCCAAACATGTAACGGCGTAAGGGATGCGTAAGCATGCGCGTAAGGCAATCATACGACATAGGCAATTGCTTGACCTTTTCGACCCAGCTCACGTGTGCCTCACCAGTGACTTGCCGATTTTTCCGTGGAAAGTGGCTCAATCCGGGTAGACTCCAATCAGAACTTTGGAAGATGGGAAAAGGTGGCTACGGAAAAGGCTGGTCCCGTGGCAAGCCTTGGCAGAATGGCCCGCAGCAGTGGCGTCACCAGTACCCAGAGCAAAATTACCAGCAGTGGCACCACACCTACCAGCACCAGCCTGCCGAGCCGTCACTAGGCCGGCTGTGCACTGGTGTGCTGAGCTCAGCCTGGGAAGGCTTGTGTTCCGGCGTGACAGCTGCAACCTTGAAAGCCGTAGAACATACTGCCAATGCATTTCTCAAGCCAAAGACTGAGCAGCAGGTTGAAAAGGAAAAGGTGGAAGACCATGGTGCAAAAAGCATAATGGCTTGCTTGGCCGGCAAGAGCGCTGAGCCTGTGCCTGCTACTGAGAAGGCAGCTGAAAAAGCACCAGCTTCCATGCCTGACCAGCTGATGTTGTCGGTCCTTGAGCTGCAACGAGAACAAATGCAGCAGCAAACTTTGTTCCAACAACAACTTCTGTGTTTGCAAAATGCATCACTTGCACCCAGTGCGGCTGCTGAGCAGACTTCAAAGAGAAAGCCATCACCTGTGACCCGGAAGAAGACCAATCCTCCAAAGAGTGCAGTGACTACCCCCACCAACTCTCCGACGGCAAGCAAGCCGGGAACCAAAAGGGGTACTTCCAAGAAGCTGCCTGTGAAGAAAGGTCGCCTTGCACGGCCGGCCACGTTGCCTAAGACCAAGAGAGCTGGTCGGGCTGACAGTTTGCAAAAACGAAAACGTGGCAAAAAGGAGTGACTAGCTAGCTTGGCTAGCACAGGGTGCCGCATGCTGGAAAGCCTGGCTTGGAGATGCTTCTACCAGTTGTGCCGACTTGCATTCTTATTGGTCTTATGCCGGTGCATGTTGCGACTCAACTTGCACCTGGCGCAGTCAAATTTGGAGGCTGCTGGAGCATTGGAGGCAATCAAATTGGCAAAAGCCGCCTTGAATGAGTTTGCTGAATCCGTGGCTGCAAGCGCAGATGTGGTGAGAGCAACTTCTGAGAGAGGCAGACTGACTGAGCCTTCCCTTTTTGCACCGTTGGGTGGGTTTTCCCATGTTACCATCGATGCATTGAGTCTAATTACAAATCTTTGACCAGTTGCAGGTCCATCCCTGCAGCAGATGTTGTTGTGAATTCTCACATGTTTCTTTCTGATGTTTTTTGCCGTGTGCGAAGGATATCCTTTTGTTTCTGAAATCTTTTGAGGTTCAAATCCCAATTCAAGTCCATTTTTGGGGCCATGTTGCAAATCCACTCCTTGTAGCATTACCAGCTCTGGCGCAAACCGCGCTCAAGCCAGAAGCGGGTGGCGGTGGCCCGGGAGAAAAAAACAAAGCGTGAAAGACAGAAAAATATATTTACCATTATTTACCTACATTTACCATATAAATCAACCATTCATGTGGTATAAATATACCAATCGTCCCATCAATCCTGTGGGTATTGGGTGGGGTCCAGTCCAGCCATGAAGATTTTGACTGGATCCAGTCCTTGGTCTCGAAGGGTGGTAAAAGGGAGGGGATGGGAGAGGTCATGACATGGGAGCAAAGAAATGTCATGAAACGTCTAGAATCCCTGAAACTAACATACCCTCCAGGAAACGATCACATATCCCAACCTGGGGAATTTAGGAAAATCATCATCTTCAAATATGCCAAAAAATCAGGGGGATAGTCTTAGTTTCGTGGAGGGTATCCCCTGAAAATGTTCGACCCCTGGATCCGGAGATTCCTAGTGGTTTCACCATCATTTAAAGAGGGGCTATGTCAATGTCTGTCAGTTTCCAGGAGGGTAGAATCCCTCCAAGTTGTTTTTTTTGTGTGAATTCTTTTCAGCTAATGGTTAATTGTTGGTTTGGGGCCCGGTGGTTTGGGGCCCTCGAATCGGGTACCCTTAAGTAACAATCCCTTTCATAAATGGGATCCCAGGAATCCAAACCAGCGGCCACCGGCCTTCAACACCATGATCTATGGGACTGGTATATTTACCTACATTTACAATTGAAATGATCAACCATTCGTGTAGGGTAGATATACAATCGTCCAATGGATCCCATGGGTTACAGTTCCCAATCAAACATATAGCTGGCACGAACCTTTTTGTCAGGACGACTTAGCCAAAGTCTTGGATGACTTGCTACGGGCTGTAGTGTCCCTGCGAGAGGCACCAGCGGGGTGGATGTTGAAACTGGAAGGCTTACATCAATGGAGTTTAAGAGAAGTACGACACCCCAAAAACATACAGTATATGACTGGAAGCTGAAAATATCTCAGAAGAAGAAGGACATCATCTTCAAGGCACCAATTTTCAGTGGGCTAAATGAAGAGGAAAGATGCAAATTTCAGAGAGGGTCCAGGCTTTACACCTCTAAACAAACATTTGATATATTTTTATATATACATCAACGGTATGGATACACACTACAGGCTTTCTTTACCAAAAGAAAGGGTCTACTAGGGTCTACTATAGTCCATATGCCAAGGTCAGGAATCACCCACAAAGAAACTCAAAGCAAGAAGACTAGACTATAAGACATGTAATTACTTGTACTTGTTTTTGCTTTTACCAGAGTTTACTCTCCCTCCCCCTTCAACTTGTGTTTTGGACAAGTTTCACAAGTTGTCCCTTCATGTCCCTGCCCACCCACCATCCCACCATCCACCGGGTCCGGTCCAAGATCTGAAAAAAGGAGCTGAGTGTGGCAGAGGCAGAAGACTTAGATGATTGCGCAACTCGGCATGTGAGTTGGACCTCGATCCGGTGAATCCGGTGAAACTTTCGGACATGTCGGGAAAAACACCTCCGTCATGTTCCCAAAAAAATGTGCATGGACGGGATCCATGGGGAAAAATAAGATCACAGTTACATATTATTTACTACTTGAGGATCCATGGAATGGTCGATTTTTTTTGTTGTGGTAGATGTATAGGTAGATTTTGTTATATTTTTATGGTATCAATGTGTAGGACATATAGAATCGTGCCATGGATTCCCGTCATGGGATTGTTTTTTCTTGAATTTTCTCGTTTTTTTGGGGGGGGCGCCAGAAATTCCCAACGATTCCCCAAGAGAAAGGGATTCAACTCTATTTTTTTGAGGGCCGTTTTGGTTGGATGAATCACCAAACATTTCGCGTACCTAAACTCACCTATATAAGCTGTATACAAGGCTTATGTAAGGCCCGACATGGTGGCAGATGCGATGGTTGATGGACATCATCAGGTCTTCAGGTTTGAGGCTTAATGGTCATGGCAGTAACCACAATCAACCAGGTTACTGCTATGGTTTACCATGGACATATATAGGACTTTTTAAATTGCCCTCAAAGCTAAAGCTTCGGGATACCCCAAATGTGTGAGATTTTTGTAAAAGGTAATCATGAAGAATTTCCGGCATGTGTTGTTGGAGGGTCAACTTTTCTTTAGGAACTTTAGGGTCGTTTTTGCAGGGCTTTTTTGAATCCTTATGAGTTCATTTACACTGCTGTTTGTTATAAAAAGTGGTGTTGGGATGGTTATAACTTCTGCTCGGCTTCCGTCCGAGCCGGACCTGTGCCTGAGGTTCATCAATGGCACACCTTGGGCGAGGCGAATTTTTTTTCAAAAAAAAAAAAACAAATTTTTGAAAAAAACTGGTTGCTGCTAGGTGGTGGCAACTCAAAGATTTGTGTATGTTCATCCCGAAACCTGGGGAAGATGAACCCATTTTGACGATCATATTTTTCAAAATGGGTTGAAACGACCAACTAGACCTGGGATGTATCCCAAAATCCTGGCAAAAAAACGGGGAGAAAACGACCAACCTCCCTCAACTGGTGAGGTGTCAGGCTCGAGATTTCCCCTCTTCAGCTCCAACTTGTCAACCATGTAGGAAATATCCCCTTCCCAAAATTTCATGATATAAATTGATATAATGTATATATGGTATATATACATATATGGATATATGGTCACCCCCCCCTCCAAGATCTACCTAAGTACTATATAGCTATGCTGGAAAGTCACCAATTATTTACTAAATATTTTTTTGTTGTGTTTGTTTTCCATAGGATAATTTCCAGATTCCTCATACTTTTGGTTGCTGGTTTTTCCATTGTGGTGTTTTTTGTGGACCTTGACTTTCAGATTCTACAGATAAAGGGACTTGTTGGGGGTAAGGAGTTTTTTCACAAAATTTCACCCAGGGGATTACAATCACCAGATGCTTCATTTCAAAAGCAAGAAAAGCCCATGAGGAATTTGCAGAATTCCTACAGCTTGAGTAGATTCCCCACAGTTGCGGGTGTAGCAATGCACTTTTCGTGAACAAAAAGAGAACTGGTGAAGTTGAGGAATACTACCCCGAAAGGGATATGAGTGAGACTATACAGATGATGCCAGGAATATTAGCAACCCATCAAGTGTATATGTATATGATATGGGTATATATAGATCTTGTTCTCTCACCTACTTGAACATCCGAACAAAAAAAAGCCTTTAAACTGAAAGCGTGAATTGCCGCATCAATTCCGGAAGTTACTTCGTCAGTTTTTGAGGTATCCAATTCCAAAGGTTTCGAGCATGTTTTTTTTTCAATCCAAGACGTGGGGCGATGTTGGAACCAAATACTGCGGATTCGCACGAGGATTCCACTTCTATACATATATCGTCTCAGGTCTCCATGTAGGTTTAAAGTGGTTTAAAATCACCAACTAGTTGATGGTTGTTTCTTTATCTTCCCATGTGTTGACCTTCTCCCGTGTGCTTTTTTTTTTTTCTGAGGCCTGCAATGCTGCAGGACGATTGGAAGCAGCAGTGGCGGTTGGGGGAACTTGAGACAACTTGACGAATCGGACTGGACGGTCACGTGGACGAATCGACAAATTGGATGCCAGAATTCAGTACTAATAGGTGGTGGTTTCAAATGTTTTTTATTTTCAACCCTACCCGGGGAAATGATCCAATTTGACGATCATATTTTTCAGATGGGTTGGGTCAACCACCAACTAGAGTAGCTTTGACCATGACCAGGCAATAAAACATCTTCCAAATGTCCCAACATGAGGCTTCACCATGGCTTCGGAAAGAGGTGAATCTACGGCAAGCCTTGGCTTTATTGCGAGGTGGATTCGTTTTGGGATGGCAAAGATTGACACAGAAAAAACCATGGTAAGTCGTCATTTGGTTTCATATGTGCATTTCTATGCTTGGATTTCACTGTATTTCTGATGAATGATGTTATCCCCCCCCAAACAAAGTGTTGGATTGTTTATAGTTTTCATTGTTTTGTTGTGTATATAATTTGCTTGTATCTGATGGTGCCGCCAGCCGGGAGAGAAAGGCACGAAAAGTTGAAAAACGTCAACGTTTGAAACATCCAAAAAATCGCAGTGGTGCCCTTGGCATTAACGTTCCCAACATTTCCTCAAAAAATGGAGTCGCTGAATTCAACAGTTCCCGATCTGTTTTTCTATATATATGTAATATATGGAGTCCAAAGCAGACACACAAAAACGGAAGCTGATTGCTGGTGGTTCATTGTTTTTGGGGGGTATTCGCAATCAGCTTCCCCTTTTTTTGCTGTTCAGGGATTTCCCTTTGGGGGTTGTCAATTCCTGTGTTTTGGGGAACCCATGGTGGATCCCAACAGCATACCCCTCTGCATTGGCTAAACCTTGCGGGTAGGGAAGTACCCCGAAACCGGACAGTTGATGGCTATATATAGCCATATTTGAAGCCGGAGATACATTTTCTATAACCATATATTTTGGGTATCATCTATTATCTTAGTTTTCCAGGGGGGTAGGAAGAGGCATGATTTTTCCAAGATTCAATGAGGAACCAGGTCGTGAATCTTCGAACATGTGGTACTGGTGGCAATAGACCTATATGGACAACAAACCATCCGGCTAAAAGGTGCTCCCGTTTTGATGCATATCTAAGCTACCATAGGATTCCGCTGCAACAGATAGAGCGCGGAAACTGCTGTTTTTCTGCAAAATAAATGGGTCTGATTTGCGTTTTCAAACCAAATTTCTTACTCATGTGACTTGTTGCAATATGAGGGCTTCACGTTTTTCTCCAACGAGCCGATCTTCGTGCTCATCTTCTGAACGAGGTGAATCTCAACAACTCAATGGAATGGGTGCAGTTGTTGTACGTGAATATACATGCAGGCATTATATGTGTCTGTCCATATTTGAATATCATGTGTGTTTGTTCATTCAACTGTAAACAAGGCTATTGCATGTTATTGGCTTTCAGACAATAGATGTATAGAATTGTATTTAGATATAGACAGATATAGTTGAATGTGTACACCCTGGAAAATTAATATATAGAACCCACAGTCATGCAGGTGTGGTTCAGATGAGTTTCCTTTGACAAAAAGGGTGATTTTTAGGTTCCAGCCGTTAAATCTTCCCGGGTGTAAATCACATGGGAAGCTGGGGATCCATCCATCGACCTGTGGACCTAAGAATCCTGACCCCCTTGACCCAATGAAGACACCAGACCTTCTTCCTAATGACACACCCCTGGGGGCCTTAAAACAAGGTGGTTTTGACATCCCAAGGAGTCTTACGGCCTAAGGATTTTGTTCGGCCTTATGGGAGTGGCATTTCAGGGGGGTACCTTTAGATTCAAATGCATGATTTGGAAATCACGAAGAAGTTGTATGAAAGATTATGATAGGAAATTTTCCTATCGCACCTCGACAAAAATCTTTGGTGCCAAGATAAGATCAAGCAATATTTCCTAATGACTGGGAAAACGATGGAAGACTCCATGAATTGCGTGTTAAAGTATTCTCTCGGATTATATACATATATATATATAGATTCAGTTGTTTTGCTAACTGAGAGCGACAAATCCTAGAGAGAAGCATCCAAAAGTGCAAGAAATGGCAGCTTTTGATACGTGTTTTTGTACATGGTGGACCAACTAATTGATGTTACATTTCTTAGATGAAATGGAAGTTTTGTACATAGTTTTCGGAAGGTGTACATGGGAATTTTAAAGGTTGCCTAGTGGTATGTTCATTTATTTTGTCAAGATGACTAAGATGACCTATGAACTATGCTACTACTTGTATTCATACTTCATATTTCCCACTTCATATTGGTTTCAAATTGTTTTTCATCTTCATCCCTGGAAACAATGATCCAATTTCTATACCATATGGTTCATGATTTTCATGGCTCTGAAAAACACCTGTTTCACCTCAGTACTTTTGCCGCGATGCCCGTTTTCGGGTTATTGGAAAAACAAGAGAATTGATGAGTTGATTACCATTTTTACATATACATTAACCAGGGGTCTCCATTTTTCGAAAAACCTCCAAACACACCACCTTAGGTTTTTTGGTATTTTCCTGGACCCTAAAAACAAAGAAAAACATCCAAACACCATCCAAAACACGAAAATCGTTCCTGGATGTCTCTGGTGAATATATGGCAAGCCAGGAAGTGGTCCCAAAATCGAATCTCTTCTAGGTGGTGGTTTCAAGTATTTGTTTATTTTCACCCCTACTTTGGGGAAGATTTCCAATTTGACTAATTTTTTCGGATGGGTTGAAACCAGCAACCAGAAAAAAGTTCATGTCCTCCATCCTTCCCGCAAACCAACCTGAGATTTCAACAAAAAACCAACCAAACGTCTTGGAGCAGGATGGTTATGAGAGTCCAGAGTCGCAACCGCAGGCGTTTGGCGCAACAACATGTCGTTGGTTGTTGGTTGTTGGTTGTTGGTTGTGGGTGTTGTTGTTGATGATGCTGTTGTTGTCGATGATGATGATGATGATGATGATGATTTTTTTTTGTTGTTGTTGTTGATGATTGTCTTGAACATTTGCGGGTCGGTCTTAAAAGATATAAACCTCTTGAAGAGTCTCGATACACCATTATATAGGTCGATGTTCGTGCAACTTGTTCTTTAGCTTGTTTGAATGTTTTCTTCAGGTTTTATGAATGCTTTGGTGCCATGAAAATGTGTATGTTTCAAGAGGAGCAATCTTTCAAAATACCGTACGCATTGCTTCAAGTTTACGACATAGTTTATGATTATAACAAAATCTGTTTTTTGGTTTGCCATTTTTTTGGAAGAATGCACTCACGAAGTTGACAAACATCGTTTTTTTTTCCTTTTCTTCATCATAAACCGTATATCATTGATCAATATTCAGTGCCGAAAGCTGGCCGAAAACCAATTCTGGCATTGCACCAACAGCGAAAAATATAAACATTCCAAAATTCAAACTTTGGGAACACCTTTCTTGGCCAATGGCTATAAACTTTAAACTTTTTGGGATCACATATTTTCCATTCGCTAAGTCAGAAATCCTACGGATCCAATCATCTTCTGAGAATGGTGATGGAACCTAAAGGACCTATGCGTTTTGGAGGTGATTGAACACCCCTTGCTCATCATCATCTGAGAATATGACGACATTGATGCCTTTCCGGGAAAGATATGAAAATGACCACCCAAAAGACCGGGGCCCGGGGTCTCAACCCGTGGGCGCGAAAGCTCCCTCAACGAAACCCAGGGCCAAACCACCACGGAAGTATGCCACCCACCATCGCCGGCGCCGGTATCCGTGGCCTCAACGCATTCACCGTCCCAAAGACCCAGTGGAAAAACAGTGGGGAGGGGGTTGACTACTTGGAAGTCCCAGGAAGTTAGGATGAAAGGTTAGGATTAGCGGGTAATAACCCTAAAATATCCCATTTACAAGCAGGTTATAAGTTATAACCCAGTTACTAACCATTTATGAAATTTCTGGGACATCCAAGTACCCGACTACCCGACATGAGTCCTTGGGGGAGCGATTAGGGGTGCCAGGGATGATTCGTATGTATTTTCCGACTCCTAAATGAGGAGCGTTTTTAAGTTGAACCCTTTCGAATCCTTCAAACATTTTCGGAGTAGCAAAAAAACCCGAGGATTTTTTGGGAGAAGTCCATCATTTTTTGGGGGAAAAAAGGGGCATGAGTGCGATATGGTTTTATTGTTTTTTTTGACCAACCTGAGGGGGACATTTTTGATTGTGGCGTTAGAGAGCGATGTGGCTGTAAGTCACAAACGAAACCATGAACTTCAGTTATAGAGATGTAATTGATCAGATTGTTGATCATGTTTTGCATAGGGCCTATACAAAGACACATAGAATGATTGTGAATGAATGATAGTGTAGTAGATATAGGATGATATAGGAAGCATATGATACTATTATGATAGGATCTCATTAAGAACTGTATATAGATTCTTTGAACCTCACAAATTTGTCATAGAGATGTTGATTTCCGAAACACAAAGGGGGGGTAAGTATTTTTATTTTATAACAGTCGTTATTTGATTTTAGAAACATTAGTAAACAGATTCTTAAGGAGGGGTGGTGATTCCCCTAATCTTCCCTAAGGTTCCCCAATCTCCCCTCTAGGAATCCTTAGGATTCCCCAGGAACACACCCTCCCCTTGAACACCCCCCCCCCCTTGAGAATCCCATTTAAGAACTCCCATTAACCACCGAGGCGAGGTGGTTATGCACCAAGGAGACAACGCTTCAAGGCACCGAGTCCTGAGGGGTGAGGATCGAGGTGGTGAAGGTTGTGGATGGTGAAGGTAGTGGAGTCGACCCTCCCTGAAACATCCTCCTTAACACTTCCCCTTATGAAATATGAAATGCATATTAGTTGTTCCCCGAAATTAAATGACTTGCTTTTGGAACCCCTAGGGGTTCCTGAAACTAACACGGGTTGCACCTGAAAAGTCCGGATGATTGGAAATACGGATTGTTTCCTTTTGGGAGTTGGGGCCTATTTTCAGGGGCGTTTGCTGTTAGTTTCAGGTAGCGAAACTAAGGTCGACCAAACACAGCATGTTTGCTCTGGGTATTTTTGTTGTCTGGATGATCTGGATGTTGTTTTTTTGAAGATTGGCAATCAGCTGAGTTGAATTTGAATGTTGTTGTAGCTTTCGAAACTCAAAAACCATGAGTCAAAAAAAAGGAGGGTTAAACAACTAGAAGAAACAACTCAAGGTTCCAGAAAATTCATGAACGAGTCTCTGAAAGAGGCAGATGAAGCTGAGACGGTTGGGGAAAGCTCAGTGGATTTGAAGGGCACCTGATCCCATGGATCCCAGAAAACGCATGGACATGGGACGAAGCGATGGGTATATTTACCGTATACATGAAAACCATACACATCCACCATTCATGTAGATAAATGATGATACATGTAGCATACATGGATGCTATGAGGATGGTTTCCTTTTGGGGCAAAAGGCCTATTTCAGGTACAAACTGTTGGTTTCAAAGAAATTATCAAACAAAAATTTCAAAAAACATATCATGCCACATCAAAGATAGGATATGAGAAAACGGAGACAACCCACAAACTTAAGGGGAACATATATGGTGAATCCATTCCAATTTGTCATTTTGGTCCCAGAAAGAAAGGGGGCCTAGACTTCGGAAATGCCACAGCTTGGGGACCTGGATGACTTGTCCAGAGGTTTGGCGGATTTGATCAACTCAGACTCATGAAAGCGAAAAACAAACAATTTGAGATGTTTCACCTCAAAAAGGGCAACAATTAGCAGATCTTCTGTTTGAATTTACCCACCACAATCACCCCATCCTCCTAGGGAAGATTGGGAAAGCTTAGGGAACCTCAAAAAGGGTTAAAAGGTTGTTTCAAAAAAGGTCTTTTTTGTTTCTTTTTTTGTTTTGTGTTATTTTTCTTCAACGGATTTTTTTTCCGAAAAAAACAATCCGCAAAACCCAATAGTCGTTTTTCGTGTTTCGGAAATCCTTCAGCTTCAATATTGCCAACACCGTGCCGATAGCGAGTCGCGAGGCGGGTTATTCGGTGGCCTCGAGTCCATCTGTTCCTGTGGCGCCTGGATGCGAGGTACCAATGAAGGGGAGCGAGGTTTAAATCAATGGTTGTTTCCTGGTTCCCCTAATAGGTGGTAGGTAGCATATAATCACCCAATTGGCAATATATACCACTTATATACCCCTTATATATTGCCTATTGGGTGATTATATGCTACCTACCACCCATTAAGGGAACCAGGAAACTCCATTGATTAAAAGGGGTATCGATCAAATCCCGAACCATCATCAGGAGCGAGCGATTTGGAGCAAATGCCCCAAGTGTCTAAGCCTAAGCACATCTTGGAATATTATGAAACAGGTAGTGTTTGTAAGCAGATGATAGTTGTTGCAAATCATTTTTTTGGGGGGGGACAATTTGTGTATGAGAAAAGTACCACAGATCTACATGTTCGATGAAGTTTATATCCAATGATGATCTAAAATGTGATTATTATAGAATTACGTTAGTATAATGTAGCATGTGTAGATGCTATATGTGATTTGATTAGTATATATCGCTGACCTTTTAAATGACTCTGATACAAAGATGTGTAAATGAGACTTGGACCAGGAAAGGAAAAAACAATAATATATATAATATACTATATATATATATATGAAACAATTACATCTCATAGAATTAGCTTAGCACCTAAAAGACAAAAGATGCAAACATCCCCAAAAGGAAAGGCCTGTCTTCCAGCCATCAACTGTTGATGGCAACCAGAAATCCGGCGAGAAAACCACCTGAGATGTTTTTGAAAAAACCCCGGTGAAATACTGGGATAGTTCCTACCTTTCCCACAACTGGCGAGTGAAAACCAGATTTCTGGTGAACTAACCGGATTTCTGGTTTTTTCATCACCAGTAGCTTCTGGTAGATCTACCAGGTGGGGATCCATAACTCCAGTTACTAAATGGAGTGAATTATCATTCCTATGTCCGTAGGGTGAAATATACAACCCCAGGCATGCCCCCATTTTCCTAAGATGTTATTTTCGGCCATAAAAATTTTCGGGGCCCCATGTGTGTCACTCCATGTATAGCTGGTGTTTTTACAAGGGCCACCTTGTGGTTGACAGCACGGTTTCAATCCGCATGTTTCCGAATGGGACAGGTTCCTGGACAAGTTCCTTGTGACGAACCATTGGTGCCTTGTGAGCCACGGGAGGTGAGGAGAAAATGCCCTTAAGGAACCAACGGTGATGGGTTTTTTTCATAGGTGACATAAGGTGTATTAGATGTACCTTAAGGTCAAGATAGATGGCGCAGATACCAAAAGGTAGGTTAGTAAAGGGTCCTTATAAACCAATATGTAGAAACTGTGCCATGTACTTTTCAACTACTGTATATAAGCTTGGTTACTGAATGGTTATTGTATTTGTGGAGCTCGTATGTAGGTGACTCACAAATTTGAGTGATTTCATGGAACATTTTCAGTAGTTGACATCTATAAGTAGAGTATTTGTTTGTGATGATATTTTTTGGGGCATTGAAAAACCAACATCAACTCACCTAACTTCAACAGATGGTTCGAATCCACATAGAGCCATTTTGTGATGGGAATGTAAGGGTATTTGGGCAATGTTTCCCAATGCCACCCTCCAAAGATTCAGAACCAGACTGATCACAATCAATTAGTTGCAGTTGAAGGTGACGTACCCCAGTACCCCAAACACTTGGGGAAAGATTTCCCATTGTAGACAAGTGAACCTTTCCAACGATAGTTGATAATTAGTCTGACTTTGGCTCTATATATATGGAAACAACAAAATAGCTGCATTTTTCCGGGGGGTGCTTTTTTCGTTGTTGCATTCAACAGGGCTTACCCAACAGTGGTTCCTTGGAGATTCTGTGTGGCAGCCTTCGCAGGCAATGGACCCTCGCCGGGCCCGATCACGGCCTGGTACTGGGTCTGGGTGACTGGGCCGCAACGAAGCTCGGGAAATCTTCGTTGAAAGGGAAACTCGCCACAAGGGGAGGGTTGCAAGAACGAATCAACTAAAAACTTGTTGTATATTGGTTTGGTTTTGGAAAGAATGAAAGGGTTGATAATATACAGTACCCTCCAGGAAAGCAACATATCCACTACCCAGGTGCTTTCGAAGATGACTTTCCTGTTCTTTGGGTGGGATATGTTAGTTCCCTCGAGGGTAAGTTGATCAAATATTCAACAAAGGGCAGTTGTTTTTGTGTAATGGATGCATTGGAATGCATTAGCTACCATTTCTTTTTCTCGGGGAGGGAAATCCACTATTGAGTATTTTTACAGGGATTCCGTTGGTGAACACGATATCCTCGAAGCTCATGTAAGTGAAACATGGTATATTTTATTAACATGATCATTTTAATCATGATTGATGATGATTAATGATTGATGATAAATTGCCCAGAATAAGTACTCATTAACTAAGGTGTATTAATTGGGTTGATTCTTAAGGGGCCCCCATCCCAACAGGCCCCCACCATTTTCCCTATGAGATGATGATGTTGGCTATCACTACCCAGGAGGCCCAGTACACCTTCCTGGTTACGACCGCCATGGCAGCGCAGCGATACACCCTTGGTGTGGGTCCAAACGGACCTCCAGCTGGAAATTGCATGAGTAGAGGTGAAAAGTTGGAAACTTGGACATTTAGAAGGCCATTTATAGGGTTATATGTTATAACCTCATTTATGAATTGGTACTTGGGAGGATGGGCTCCCAGGACTTGGTTCAGTGCTTAGGATCACCTCCATTTCCACATTTGGAGGGGTCGCGCACAACCCGATCCTTAGGGAACTTATGATCACCATGATATCACGAGGGTTCTAAACCACTTGCTATACATGGGATGATCCTCCACGCATGGGCCAGAGTCCTGAAAGTTTAAGACTACTAGCAAAATCCATTCATGCCATCTTTTCGATGTAATTTTTTGGGGAGTATGTTTTACCCTATAGGGATCCTGGCTCACCGAAACTGAGAATGGTAATATGGAACCTGAATACCAAAGGCGTTTCGTTTCGTGCAGGTCAGATGAACGACGTTCTTAGTGATCCAGGATCCTTGGGGGTTACATGGCGGCTACACAGTCCAACACACTTCAATACACCTTTGAAGTTTAACATGGAACCTGAAAATCAAGCAATGGAAAAGGAGATTCCTTTTGGAAACCATCATTTTCAGGTTCCATGTTAAACTTGGGGGGTGTATTCAACGGGAATTCTTGGGTTGAATCAACCCGTCCGCAAGCCACCAAGGCCTCCTGGACTCGGCCGGATACTCCATCCACTGTGTGTGACGATGCGGAGGTGGCCTCCGAAGGGAGGGGATGACGAGGGGATGGAGGATGGAGGTACGTGGCATCCTGAGGGGTACCTTTTGATGGCAACCAGAAATCTTGCGTTAACTCACCAGTTGAGGGAAAGGTAGTGAACGTCCCATTATTTTCGTTTTTTTTTCTAAACCATCCCAGGTGGTTGGGAATGGGATTTCTGAACCGTTAACAGTACTTCGGACAAACCAGGTCTGAGCAGTTTTTTTAGCAACCCAAACGCTTGTTGGTTCCCAAATGATGGTGATTGTCAGGGAATCTCCTTTAAAAATGCTCTTGATTCAGGTCTAGCTAATTTCTCAGTAATGATACTTCTATGAAGGGGGACTTAGTTCCAAGGGCTGGCCATAAGATGTTTCTGTGTAAAACAACACCAAGATTCACCGAGAAAATCACTGATCACATGTTGGACAAGTTTAACATTAAGAAATCTTTCAAAGCTCTCCCAAGATGGATCCTCAGCATGTTCCAAAGCAAAAAAACGACCCTCCCTGAAACTAACATATATAGTTCGCACCTGAAAATGGCTTCCGTTGGAAGGTCCGATTTACTTTCCATTTTCCATTTTGGGGGCGTTCGTTTGGGGCTATATTTTTCAGGGGCTTCTCAACGCGCTGTTCGGTTCAGTAATCGGGTAATCTCCAAACGGACTCCATGGCGTTTCCGAAGTGATCCCCAGGCCGCCAACATACCAAGATGGAAGGTGGTGGATGGTCAGTATGTACCATTGAAGTGGGGGGACCTGCCAAAAATTGAACTCCGATGGTCGGTTGGGGAAAGCAGCCTTTTTGTGTGGGGGGGGAGACCTGTGGAGAAATTGATGCGAAACGAAGACGGAAATGGTGAGGCATCAAAAACCTGGGTGGTGGCAACTCAAATATTTTTGGAATGTTCACCCCGAAACTTGGGGAAGATGAACCCATTTTGACTAACATTTTTCAAATGGGTGGGTTCAACCACCAACTAGACAACTGATCCGAAAATGGGCTTCCAAAATGCCTTCTTCTGAGATGCCCCGAACGATCCGCCGAAGGTAATCCGAAGAGGTTGACCTTTTTAGATTTGGCCGCCGGCCTAATTTGTTGGACGGTAAGTGTAGATTTAAATCTGCTGAAAATACATTTGGAGCTTTTTTGGGGAAAGGGAAGTTCAAAGACTTCAGCCCACAAACCTCCATTTTGTGCTGCAAAGAACCATTTTCACACCACTTGGGAGGGGGAACCAACCTCGACATAGCCCCTATAAATTGGTTCCTGTAAAAACTACTTCCCCCTTTGAATTTTGGGTGGCCAGTGTTGGCCCATTTTCAGGGGGGCAAAACTGCTTGGATGTCCCAGGAAGTGGATGGACCAAAGTTGATAGGATCAGTGGGTGAAATAATCCTCATTAATATCCCAAATAAAAGAGGTAGGTGAAATAACTAACCCAGTGATCCGATCACCACTAACCAATATATCCCATTTATAAGTAGATTATAACTTAACCCAGTGATCCCATACACCATTGATCCATCCACTTCCAAACAGCCGGGACATCCGAAGTTCAGTGGGATGAGTCCTCCACCAACCTGAGACCCGAGGTCTTCACAGTCGGGTCGCTTCCTGCCACCATTGCAACGGGTCGTTACCAAGACTTGACCAAGACTTGACCGCAAAACCCACAGATCGTTTTGGGCATGTTTTTTTGTTTGTAAATACCATGGCTGTTTCCTTAAATGGTGGGCTTCCCCAAAACACATTTCACACCCCAAGTCATGATGATTTTTAGTAGGAATTTCGGAATACCCATGGTTGGTGGGGAAACCCACCATTTTAGGGAAACACACACATATTGATTGGATTTGATTGGCATACCCATACAATCCATGTATGTCCATGCACTGGTATATATACCTATACATTTCCATCTATGTTTGTAAGAAATTGAATTGGGTACCCTCCCTAAAGCTAACAGAAAATGGATGGTTGGAAGACGATCGTTTCCTTTTGGGGCAAAAGGCCTGTTTTCAGGTGCGTTTGCAGTTAGTTTCAGGGAGGGTATTGATTGGCATAATCCATACAATCCATGTACATCCATGTATATTTACCTACATGAATGATTGATGTTTATGGGTTTCATGTAGGTAAATATACCGTTTGTCCCATGGATGCAATGGGATATGGATTGGCGTATTATGTTACACTTGTACATCCATGTGATTTCTACATCTACAGGAGATGATCATATATTTAGATGATTAATATCCAAGGTCACCAAACATTTCAAGTACCGAAAAAATGGAGGAATCCTCACCTATGTAAGCTGTATGGATACGCCTTATGTAAGGGGAAACCCACCCCCAAAACCGCCGACTATAAGGTACAGGAAACCCTCCATTTTAGGTACCTGAAACTTTTGATGACAAGGTGCAGATGGAAGTTCTGGCATGGATTCGTGGGACAGCCCGAATCTGTGACCCGAAAAAACTGGTACCAGTACGTGTTCAGCCATATCCCTTCAGCATCAATGGGACCGGTATCTTTACCTACATGAAACCCATAAACATCTACCATTCATGTAGGCAAGTATATCATACTATGGATCGTATGGGATGTGATGTTTGTCTATTATCAATCAACATGATGTTTCCATCAGAGTGCACTCAACGAATGCAGCGTGATTACGACTGTAAAATCAAAATTTCGCGTGGAGGATTGGTCCTTGAAATGTAAAACACCGGGGGGGTTCGTTGAGCATCATCCAAACGGATGGTGCACGGTCCTTCGGTAAAGAAGAACGAGAGAGATCCCTCCGGCTGCATTGGTCGTTGAGGGATCGCTCAATCGAATCCTACTATGCTTAGTTCATAACGCTTCAATGGACAACTTATCTTCACAACAGAAGTTAGGACAGTTTTTTTTTGGGAGGATTCAATGTCATGAGTGAGATTGAAAACACTGATCAGTGATACATACTAGGAATACTCAGCAATACTGTTGATGGAAGAAATCCGGCTAACCAGTTGATCGGTCCCATTATTTTCAAGGTTCAGAAGCACCATCCCAGGTGATGCATTTGATATATGCTAATAAAATGTATATCATGATATATGCCGTAGAAACTGTTGCATGTTGGAGATTGTCCATTAAAGCGTACTAGCCAAATCCTGATTCAGCTTGACTTGAGTTTGTGATCAAGGTGTTTTTTCTGGAAGGAATCTTTGGAAGTTAGAATGCATGTTAAAACAAAAGATACATATTAAATGTCAGCTCCCCATCTGAAAACTTCAGTTTCAAATTTCAGTTTCCCACATTCTCGAGATGAAGGGAGTGAACTGGGAACAATTCTCACAACAAAGAACATCATCAACTGAATCGTGGATGCAACTCTCGATCAACTGAATGCTGAATCTTGGATATGCTGAATTTTCACCGCGTCACAAGTCGTACAGTTTCACAGTCGAGTGCATGCAACGAAAAATCCAGACTTTGTCACCAACATCTTCGATGTTGTTGGTGATTGTGCATGTCGATTTTGGAAAGAGTTAGAGCCAAGATGTGGTCGAATGATGTTACGTTCATTCTGAAGATGTAGATTGGAAATCCTTCAGTTCGCTTTTGTAACACATGAGTCCAATTGTTGTTGACCATGATCAACTGTTGAAACTTAGGGGAAATGTTCCCCAGCAACTTTCTGAATAACGCTACACAACATATCCTGTAGTGAACATCTTCCAGTGTTTTTTGCGGCAAGCAGAAGAATTTTCGCCGGAATTTCATGGCAGGTGAATATGTTCCAATCCAAGATCAAGGATGTGACACGAAAGATGATGGCTCGGGGACCCTGAAACAGTTCGAGACAAGATCATTCCCAGCTTGTTTGTTTCACACGTTGGCAATGCTTGGATGTCCTGAACAATCTGACTTATATGAAATCTATGTAAAGATTCATTGACATGAGGTCGCAGACACCCAAAAATATAGAAGGACAAATGCAATGTGACCTTAATGACTTAATAACCAATCGAGGTCCTATTTCTGGGGACATTTGATGGGAAGTTATGTCGACGCCGATGCTCACCTTTCTTGCTCCGATGCAATCGATAGTTTCAGGATGTTTCAGGCGTTTTTTCTGCCCAAGGATTGAAACTGAACTTGAAATTGTACCCATACCATCCATGCATGGTACCTACATGTGGGTGAATATACCATACATGCATGGTATGGGGGATGCAAATGTTTGGATCTGAACATTCTATCCTAAGATTGGATCTGGAAAAATTTGCTGCTTATTGTTTGATGTAGTCCAGGACCCTGCGAAATTCAGTCATTCATCCCTCTATTATGGGAAGGTCCCAACTGATTCTTACATACCCATACCATCCATGGGACTGGTGTATTTACCTACATTCACCATAAACATCAACTAAATGTAGGTAAATATGCCATACATGGATGGTTTGGGATATGTACGTATTTGTCTAGGTCTATGTCATCGGATGGTGTCGACAATTATTTTTGATGTTCAACCTGGGCAAAATGATCCAATTTGACGAGCACAAAAAAAATCAATGATTTATAAATTGTAGATATTATACAGTCACTTGAAAAACAACTACCCTTTCTTTACAATACAACCATTCCCAGATACTCAATGTATGGCCTATGTACCTACATATGTACCATATTTTTTTTATGCCAAATGTAGGTAAATAATGGTAAATATACCATACATTGAGCATTTGGGATCGTTTTTTTTTACATGTTTTAAAACGCATCCACCCTTTGTTTGATGAACTCCCCCCACGGTTGAGGCCACGGTGAGTGAATTGTCCATGCACCAAGCGACTGCCCATAAGCTTCAGGTGCAACCCGTGGGCAAGTGTTGAAGAAAAAAAAGCCCCCCGTTGATGTGGTTTTATAAGTAAACATTATCAAAGTTATGAACAAAACAACTTAAAAACAAAACAAAACACTAAAACACTGTTTTGAACAGGTCGTTTCTTTAATTTTTGTTGGGTAGTATTGGTTTCTAGAAAGTTGTGCTGATGGCAACATTTGCATTTTATTTCTTGGGTTCAATTTTTGATGATGTTCTTCGTGATGAGTTATGTAAGTAAAATAATGATCAGGACTGCTAACAAGGTCTCGTCACTCGCAAATTTTTAATTTCTGCTCTTTATCTCAAGTAGGTACCTATCAACTCAAATTTGTGACAGGGTAAATCTTGAACTTCGTTGTAAACATGTGCAAAAATTGCTGAGCATGAAGCAACACTTGGTGGATCATCCCAGGTAGTAAGTGGTACGTAAACTCCATTTATAAGCCATGTCCCTTTTTTACATACCCAAGAATTTAATCAATACAAATCTATGGCAATTTTGAGTGATTTCTCTTAGAACAATGACCCCAGATGTTTTGGATGATTTGGATCTACTTTTTTTCAATACCCAACAATCTTTGAACTTTTGCTCCAGAAAGAGCGAGATGAAGCATGCGAGCGAGCCATCTTGGCCAGAGACAACCTGCAGAATGGTGAGGTGTGGAAGTTTCAGGGGATGATATCTCCCCTGAGAACTAACATGACTGGCTGGAATATCCACCATGAATGAAGATATATTTCCTATTGAACATGGGGAATTTCCAGTGCCATGTTAGTTTTCCGGGGTGTATCTCCCTCTTCTGAAGTTTCAGTCAATGATTTGTACTTCGCATGGTGTGGAAGCAATTGGGATACTTGTTTTCAATATTAAAGTATATGAAAATTACTGAGAACGAGGCAGTCAAGTATAGATATATCATATGCAGCATGTGATACAAAAGAGATGGCGAAACATTCCATACATTTTTCCCAAAAAATGGATTGATGAAGATCCCAGACTAAATCAAACTCAGTTGAAACCAAACAAAAAAATGGGTGGTTATTTGAAACATCTCCTTTTACCCCGAACCCTGGGAACATGATGGCATTTTGACGAGCATATTTTTCAACCTGGCTTGAACATTTCACCAAGAAAAACATCGCCAGGTTTTTGTGTTGCTTGTACTGTGTTTTGGGGCGACAGAATCTGAACCACCCAAAAAATCTTGGTGATGCTGTTTCGATCTTTTGATTGTTTGGATTCTCTGCTGGGAAGTACACTCCCTTGAAAGCTAACATGGATACCAAAAATAGCCATATTTGCAAGGAGATATATCTTTAAAAATACCATCATGTTTGGTATCTATGTTAGATTTCGGGTGGTATTAGTTATTAAACTATTAAACCCTGCAAATAGCGCGATATAGTACATGTTCATACCAGTGGAGGACTTCATCCATGCAAATGCAGGAGGATGGGGGCAAGGATGACTTGATGAAAGTGGGAGAAGTTCTTTTGAGTCTCAGTGAATGCAACAACAACAACAACAACAACAACAACAACAACAACAACAACAACAACCCACAACCCACAACCCACAACCACAACACAACCCACAACCCACAACCACACACACACACACACACACACACACACACACACACACACACACACACACACACACACCACACACCACACACCACACACCACACACCACAACACANAAAACAACCCCACAACCCCACAACCCACAACCCACAACCCACAACCCACAACCCACAACCCACAACCCACAACCACAACCACAACCACAACAAGAGCAAGCACACCCACCACAGAAAACCACCACAGAAACCCACAACCCACAACCCACAACCACAATCACAACCACAACCACAACAAGAGCAAGCACACCCACCACAGAAAACCACCACAGAAACCCACATGAACAACATGTTGTTCTGCTTCAATGCTTCAATCACTCTGCCAGGCTCCTTCCCCACAGGCAGATACTGAGTTCCAAAAGATGCTACAGGTGGGATAGACAGCAGCAGTTAGTCGTTCCTCCTATCCTGAAAGAAAACATGCTGAAGTCAAGGAGTTTTTTATGATATATATATATATGCAATTCTCTCTTTTCTTTGTTTTTTTTTGGAGGGGGATCTGTTTTTTTTTCTTCCCGGAAGCATTTTTTGTTGGGTGGAAACAAATCAGCAGCAACCTCCTGACTTAGATCAGCAGCAACTGCCTGACTTAGATCCGATTGGTCATGGGAGGCCCCCAAGAAATACATAGCCGGCCTTATGATCAGGGACTACTGTTGATGGTTCAGAAATCCCAAACAACCACCTGGGATGTAAAAAAACAGTGTCAATAATGGGGTAAACTATATACATATCAACTGGTGCAGGATTTTTTTCCATCAACAGTATTAACCATTGTTTTTGTCTTTTAATATGGCCTTATTAGGGCCTTATTTGTTTGGGGGAAAAAGTGGCATTGGCGGGGTGTACCCTTGGATTCCCATGATGATACTACAGAAGTTTCATGTGACACTTGGTGAACATTTAATTGTGCAGAAATATCATGGAATATCCAAATTATTCCAAATTATATCTTAAACCCTCTTTGGATACATTGAATCAAAACTCACTTGGAAGTATATTTATCAGTAAAATATAAAAAAACGTATCCTCCCTGCAACTAACAGCCAAACAAAACACTTGAGAATGGATGGTTGGAAGCCTGGATCCTTTCCATTTTTAGGGAGTTTGGGCCTCCTGACAGGTGCCATGGTTTTCCTTGTGGGGAGTGGAAAAAACCATCCAGGCAAATGATTAGTTATAGCCTATAGCCCAGGTAGTTGATGATATAATCACTATCTTCGTGGTGGTTTCAAACATTTACTTGGGGAAATGATCCAAAATGACTAATATTTTTCAGGTGGGTTGAAACCATCAACTAGTAGTTGATGATATAATCACTATTAATTTGTATTGACCCTAAGAATCCAAAACCCATTCATAGAATAGGACCATTGGGTTCCAATCCCATCCCCAGAGTAGGATTCGATTCGACTAATCCCAAAACGTGAGAGTTCTGCCTGGATTCTGAGGTAGTAATGATATACTGTTGAATCAAGAAATCCGATCCCTAAAGCACCTGGGATGTATCCGGCCCAAACCCTGTAAATCATGGGATGACTATGGATAATTCCTACCTTTCCCTCAACTGGTGAGTGAGTAAACGCGGAAATTTCGTTCCCGGGTTGAACCATCAACATTCAATCATTCCTGTGGTAGCCCAGGTAGAGCACCAGAGGGAAGTGGATCGTCAGGCCGGGGGAACCGTTGGGCGCGGATGTTGTTCAGAATGTTACCTTGCTGGGAACTGACATACTGTTGATAGAAAAAAATCCGGCTAACCACCTGACATGCATGAAACCTTGTTAGATAAGATATTTACCATATCAACTGGTTAGCAGATGTTAGCAGGATTTCTGGAAATCAACATTTTGACTCCTTGATTTTACTTTTCCCCAGGTGATGATATGCCATCGCTTCCTGGAGGGTTTTTTGACACTGAACATGATGTCACTCATGAGATTTTATGGTTGATCATTTGTTGATATTAGCTAATCATCTTACGGTATGTATCTTATGAAGTCTTGAGTGGTGATTTGTTGTCCTCAAGTGGAACATATGTCACGAAACTTTGAACTATTAAAATTGGGGGCCCTAACCGAGGATGCCGAAAGGACCACTTAGGATGGTTTCCTTCACACGATTTTTTGGCGAGAATCTGAATCTTTTGCTACGCAAGATCCAGCTGTTTGCATCCTGACGGGAAAAAACTTGCCTCCCACAATTGATTTCCCAAATCTTCAAAACGTGATATTAACAATACGAATAGCTTAGTATACTAGAATCTTAAAAAGGAAAAGGGAGAGCCATCTACAAAGCACTTGTTTGTGTGCTTTTCCATGTTCCACGTTTTTTTTTCCGGAGGTGGTGGTATCCATTTATTGCCCCCTCACTTTGTGATTTTTTAGGTTTCCTAACGGCTTTTCTCTGATTTTTTTTTGCCAACTTCCGATATGATTTGGTAAAGCTATTGGTCTTTCACCAAACATCAACCACCTGAAAAACACCTCATTTTCCCGATGTTTCGCTCCACTAAAATGCCAAGAAAAAGTGATCTTCAAAAAAACCCTCCAACTTTCTTGGCCAATGGCGAAACTTTTCCAACCTTTTGGGATTACATATTTAGTAGGGAAAATAAGCCGTTCAAACTTTTATTTCGGGGTTCCATTCGCTAAGTGAGCCAAAGTCATCCCGCACTTTTTTCCCCCAACGACACTTTTGCTTGGATCTAGCCCTTACCCAAGATGCAATCGTGCATCACCAGAATTATTATAGTTTAAGAAAATAGGAGGGAAAATTCTATAAACCACCTGGTGGGATGCTTCCCCCCCCCTTTACAGTCACCAGCAGGATTGTTACCATCCTTTGGTCAGGAATTTCTATAAACCTTTATTTGCCCCTGGCATCTTGGGGTGGGGTGTATGTAGATCCAACACATTGATTTCCACCGGTTTTTCTCATGTTGGAACATAAGAACCTTTCTCTAAGTCCTTTCAAAGTATCTTGGGATCTTAAAAATGAGGTAGTATTTGTTTTTTCTTTGTTTCAATTAGGAAATACATTCCTGGATCTTCCAAGGGGTGCTGAATGGATGATAAGGGGTGCCTATACACCATCCGTTAGGGTTCAAACAGCACCCTTTGGAAGATGCTGGTTTGTAAATGGTTGTTTCATGTTGTTTCATAATTTGAATTTATGTTTTTTTGAGCCGGATAGTTCACGAAACCACCCCTGGTTTCTCCTTGCTTTCGACGGCGGCTTGGCCCGGCTGCCCGCCCCGTTTTCAGGCATCGGTGCAGCGCAAGCAGGAGGAAGAGGTGATGAACAGCACCGTGGCCTCAGAGAACATGAAGCAAACAGCGAGCCGGTGATGGATATGACTCCCCTAGACCTTACCCTCCTTGAAACTAACATAGCACCCAAAAATGATGGTTTCCAATAGGAATCTCCTTTTCCAGGGGTGTATTTTCAGGTGCCATGTTAGTTTCAGGGAGGGTAGCAGTTTGCCACTGAAAATATAGGACTTTTCATAGGCCGAAAGCCGCCAAAAGGAGTTTTTTGGAACGGCGGCCGTTCTTTCAAGCACCATTGTTCAGGGACTATATGTTAGTCTTAGGAAGTGAATTTTCTGAAAACCCTATGAATTCAATTGGGAATTTGTGTTTTATTTGTAATCTTCATATTCCCACTGATTATTGACCGATGGTTCGAAAGTAAAGTGATTGAAAACCAATCTAAGAGAACCATTTGGTTTATTTTTGTAAAAACCAATCTAAAATAAGCCAATCTGAAGCGGTTGTCCATGGTTTATTGTTTGAAAGAAAAACATTTGCAGCACCTATTGGAAGTTACTGCAGCATCCGGAATGATTGGCATACATTGGCTGTGAAATGAAACACCACTTGTAGGATCTTATAGGGAGGATGCCCCGCGAAGCTCAAAGGTTAATAAAAATCCACTGGGAAAATCTCTAATGGCAAATCCCAGCCTTTCCGAAGGATATATGATTTGCAGCATTTATGTTTGCCCTGGAAGGTGTTAATTTTGGAAGTGGATTTCTCGGACCATCTCAAAAAGATGAGTTCACTTTTTAAATTGTGGGAACAAAACGTGAAAACATGGGGGGGGAATATGATTGAGGAACATTAGGTACTCTCCTGGGTTTCTGTCCCATATCCTCTCTTCAAAAGCTGGCACTTTTGAAGATGATGATTTTCCCAACTGCCCTTCCGGTGGGATATGTTAGCCTCACTTGGAGGGTATACGCGTTACCACCGCATCATGTCACCGCAACCACCGCACCACGGTGGTTCCCCAAGGCAACTTCACTCGTACCACCGCGGAGCCTCGTGTCAATGCCTATATCCCCGACGACGAGCATGGCCTGCCCAAGGCCCTCGTGTCGTATTCATGGTCAACAAACCACATTCATCATACCCATAGCATCCATGTATGGTGCATTTACCTACATTTGGTATCATTTGGTTGATTTTTACGGTTTTCGTAAGTAAATTTATCATACATGGATTTTATGGGATATGCTCCATGCTAGCTACAAAGCACCACAGTGAACATTAATTATTTCTTTGCTTCTCAAAAATGTTCCAATTGCCTTGGCAAAAGACCTCCAAAAATAAAAGATCAAGAACCTATTTTTGGAGCCAGTATTTCATGACTCATACTATTGTACACGTTGGACATGCTGACATACTGTTGTAAGAAGTCTGGCAATTCATGTACTGTATATGAAACCTTAGGAAAAATCGGAGATTCTCTATGTCAACTGGTGGAGGATGAGGTATTCTCATGTTTACCTCGCCTTTGGGAAATCCCACACTTGGACAGATGGCCAGATCCCAAATTCCAAAGGATGGTCCATGCAGTCGGATCACCAGCAACGGTTCACCATGCTTTTTGTGTGTCAAATTGTGTGAGTTGTTTGTCTCTAAATTGGACAACCCCGTCCAAAAAATGGGTCATGTTAGTCATAATTCTAGTCATGGTGGGTATTGGGAGACACAGACCACGCAGTGATTCGACGAAAACCGTCCATGTTGAAGCAACAGTGGCAGACGAGCTTTCCGCATCTGTATCTTAGGGCGCATCCCCTGGAATGGCAGTGACAATCGTTATGATATCTTATGATACCTATATAGGATACCATGGCCATGTTTTGTTAAACGTTGTTATTTCAGCACTCCTGACGTTGGGTTTTCCATATTTTTGGATCACTCCAATCTTGGGCTACACCAAAAAACACAATAGCCGGGTGGGACGAAACCCACCTTAAAGATGTTCATCCTGGTGGCTTGAGGTTTCCCGGGGGTGGAGGGACCATTTTATCTCCCTTGCATCCACCAAGGTCTCTGATATTTGGAATGATTTTGGGCCCAAAAAGTTGAAAGATTTCAAGTCATCTCCTTTAGTGAAACATGTCCCTTACGATCCATGCATGGTATATTTACCTACATTTACCAAAAAATCAACCACATGTAGTTAAATACGCCATACATGGATGCTATGGGTGTGTTTTATTTCCACAATTTGCCATCAATTACAAAGTATATTCCAAATCTACAGAAGTTTTAAGTGAGTCAAACCCCCTAAGACTTGGGTTTTTTTCAACCCACGTAAAAACCCTCAACATTTTTTTGGGGGGAACCGGGAACACCATCCCTGCTTAGAAGCCTGCCAAAAAATCTCGGAGGCCTATGGTGTCAATGCGCCCTTCAAGCCAACAGCACAAGGCTCTTCCATGCGCTTCATTCGGAAGCCCAACCCGTTGGGGCTGCCCAACCCGTTGTTGATGATGATAAGGTTGCTGCGTTGCCGGTTTCCGGGAGGTATGGAGCCCAACGGTGTATTTTTTCGAAAATCTTTCATAATCTTGAGAGCTAAGGAAGTATCCATCCTGGTTTTGGTCAGCACATCTTAGTCATCTTAGTGATGTAGAGCTTTCTGATTATTTCATTTGCGTTTTGTCAGATTTGTCAGATTGCTAAAGTTTTTTTAGTTTTTCCCTTCTTCGCACCGGACGTCTACAATTGGTGAACATACAAGCAACTGTTGGATGCTTTTCTGTGGGAAGTGTTTTTTTCATCTGAGGATTGTGTAGGGTTAACATGTTTTTTTGGGGGGGAGTTTTGTGAGTTTAGCCAACACCACAGTTGAATAGTTCAAAAAGGTCTGTACAGGTGGAATTGATAATGTACATGATGGTGATATGATGTGTGTGTGTGTGGTTTGTGACGTCCAAGTATTTAAAGATGATGATAGAGGATGGATGTTGTAAGTAGTTGACATCATCTTGATAGTTGACCATTGATCTCACATTGCTTGAACACTGCTTCTTTTAAACCTTCCCTGAAACTAACAGCAAAAGCCCCTGAAAGTAGTCCTTCCCAAAAGGAAAATGGTCTCCTAATCACCATTTTTAGAAGGGCTTTGTTAGAAACCCTCCAGGGAACCAACATATCCCCAATACACTTTTTGAGTCAATGACTTTCCGTTTCCCATGGTGGGATATGTTAGTTTCCTGGAGGGTAGTTCTCTGGAGTGTATTTGTTGCAGTTTTGTTTCCGTTGCGTGTCAAGACCCGCTGTCCCTTGAACATCCTGGCTTCGCTAGCTGGCATCTCTAAGGAAACCCATCGAGATCTAATGAGTACGTGCAGGTCAGATCGAAGATGCGAAGATCATGTCATTACTATTTGCCATTTTGTTTTTGTTGTTGTCACGGATATTTGAGCGATATCTTAATTGATATGTTAATCTGTTTTTTTATTTATGGTGATTATTTTACTATATTTTACTTGTTTGTTGGTAAATCTATCTCTTCTACCGCCGCTTGGGGTCGATGATCTGCATGTTAAAGGAGTTGCACCCTGTGCCAGTTTCACAGACCATGCAGTTTCACCTCACGCCATTTGAGTGTTTCTCCTTGCATGAGAAAAGAGGCAACGGTGCGATACGGTGCGACTGTGACAATTTTGAAAACAAATCCAACACTGACTACAAACTATACAAACATTTGATTCTGGAAAAAAACTGATTAAGCAAAAAAAACCTGGTTGGTTCTCAAAAAAACAAGAAACTGACTTTCCGGAGGCTTTTTTTTGGGGGCATACTGGGGAGGATGATGTTTGCCTTTTAACAAAAATCTTCGCTTCAACTTGTGTCGGCCACGGCGGTGGTTTCCAGGCGCTGCGGGACCCACGATGCCTTCGCTTCAATCGTAGCTTTGGCTTGCCAGACATCGGATGTCGGGTGGGTTTTCCGTCCTGGTTGGTGCAAGGTGGGCCCCCTGCAAAACCAGTTAGAAGTAGGGTTTATTATACCTTCACTTTATAGGGGCGGGGTTATAACTAACCTTAGGGAAACCCAATGGTTTTTGGCCATTCGTAAGGGGCCCCCCCAAAACTCCTGAAAATAACGATCGTAGAGGTCCACCTTGTGGGTTGAGATACCCCATACATAGGATCCATGGGACTATGAGTATATATTCACCTACGTCAAACCCACATAACTAGGTGGTGGATTCAAATATGTTTTATTTCTATTCCTATTTGGGGATGATTCCCATTTTGAATAATATTTTTCTGATGGGTTGAAAAACCACCAACCAACCAGATAAACATCAACCATTCATGTAGGTAAATATACAATCGTCCTAAGGATGCGTCATGGGATAGGGACCATTGACTTATTCCCCTCCGATAAAGTAACAAATCGCTAGCTGGAAAATCTCAATCTTTACCATCATGCTGGTGGATTTTCCGTTGCTATAATTAGTTTACCCCCTGGAAGTTTAACATAGCCCCTGAAAATATCTGAAAATATACCATCCGAAAAGGAGAGTAGTCTTCCAACCATCATTTTTCAGAGGCTACGTTAAACGTCGGGAGGGTACCGGAGTGAACGTTTCGAGGAAACCAAACAATCAGAACATGTCTGGTCACTTTGAGGGATCTCCTGGAAACCTCTTGAATTTAAGCCATTAATATGGATGAAGCTGGTGGCAATTCATTGGTGGATGTGGCTATATTAATAAGCATGCCAATATTCAATATTCTTCCGGAAGCAACAACAAACACAAGGAAAGAACAGTGATCATTAGATGGGGACCCATTTTTTGGGGGTGGAAAGCAAACACTGATTCGTTAAACATGTATGCGTCAAGTTGAAGGATTTTGTTCCGAAGACTTGTGCATGATGTTTGGGTGTCATATAAATCTGTAATCCTGTTGGTAGTTGAGATTTAAAGAAATTCTTGAAATTTGACTTCTGAAGTTGGGGGTACTGTAGATATTTTTTCCAGCTTGGAATTGCGTCGCTTGCCCAGGCCGCAGTCTTCCTTCACGGGGAGAAGTGGCATGGGGACCAAGGAGCATGGAAAAATGACTGAACAGATGCTGATGAGTTAAGGGTACAACAGGGAGCAAGGACATTTATCTATATCTACTGTAACCACGATATGTATCATACACATATTCTTATGTATCTAGATGTTTCGAACGTTATTTGTACTTAATTTATCGTTGTAGTATATATCCCTAGCAAATGATCCCACAGCATCGATGGTCAGGCTTTAGCCTTTCAAGATGAGAGATATTGATGGAAAAAATCCGGCAATCACCAGTTGATAAGTGTTCAGGTTAGTAGTTTATCCATGTTTATCCCATTATTTACAGGTTTGGGGATACATCCCAGGTGGTTGGCCTTGGAATTTCTGAACCATCAACAGAACAATTATATGTTAGTTATGGCAACTATAGCAACTGTTATGAGTTATGATGGTGATAACTTTGTAGCAACTTGTCCCTTTCACCAAAAAAATGGCACTCAAACCCGTTCAGGGTTGCCAAAACCCTGTAAATATACAACTGATATACTGATTTTTTGTTTGAAAGGAGCCAACAAACCAAAATAAACCTTCAACATTTCGTCCGCTGGTTTTGCAGCATTTTTTGTCTCAGGTCTCAAGTCATATCAGTTCTACCAACTGCAAAGGTTAATTTTTTCAACCAAAAACAACGCTGCACGGCACAGGTTCTCATTCGCCCTCTTCGCAAACGGTGCCCACCACTGGAACCCCGGAAAAGCGACGGGAGTGGAGGAGGTTTACCAACCACTGAAACCCTAAGTTGCTTCATATCCCATAGAATCCATGGGACTGGTTTATTTGCCTACATTTACCCTCAAAATCAACCAAATGTAGGTACATACGCCATGCATGGATGCTATGGGTACCCTGAGTTAACTAAGGATCCAGATATGTCCTAAGATTTCGGGATTGCTCCTATAATCCATTTCTGGGGATGGGATTGAGGCCATCAATCCTACGAATTTCCGGGAGGGGTCTGGATTCTTAGGGTATTGTTTAGGTTGCTTATATGGATTTATGAAAGACAATGTGGAATTCCCATGAAAAACTCCAAACATTGTGGGTTGATAAAGGTCATTTTTTACAGCACTCCTTGAAAAATGTATATTTCTTGGCCTAAAAACCGACTTCATTAACAAGCAAGTCAATCTAATACAAGTTGGAATGCTCCAATGCTCCCCCAAGGCGCAATCGTCATCAGCAGGACATTTTTCGGCAACCGGAGATCTCGAACTAAACTCTTACATACCGATGTTGCTGGGGGTAACTCGCATCCCTAAACTGGTTGGTGGCAACTCAACTATTTTTATGTTCATCCCCAGGCCTGGTACTTGGGGTTTTCATGATCCAAGCTGACTTACGCATATTTTTTTCAAATGGGTGGGTGAAAAAACCACCAACTATTATAGTAAATATATAAGGCAAATGGGTGAAGTTGAAGATCAAAGATTCCAAATGAGGATAGAACATATTAGACGTGACCTGAACAAGGCAGGCTTGGTCATGATGAACAAGCTCCTTTGAGAAACCTACCTTTTAACCGTTTTTAAGCTGAAACTCACATGATTTTTGGAAGGAAGTTTTGTTGATAGTATTCTTATCTCTTTCATTGCTTAAGCTGTAAATTGTTAAGTTACAGTTTAAGGAGTTTGGAAACTCCTTGTGGGGGTTTGTACTACATCAGGTGTCATCATGTTTCATGTCCCATCACAGCATTGAACTGACGATGATTTGACCGTGCCAACCGTCATCAGCTCGAAGAGATAGCTTGGGCTAGAGAAAGATTGCACAACTCAAACACTTGTGTAGAGTTTTTCATAATACAAGGTTGGCCAAACAGATTTAGCATGCTTGGAACGTTTGTGTGTATATCTATAGTTATACTGTATATGTAGATTTATATACATAGATCATTTTGTGTGGATGGATCTCCCACCATTTCGCTCACTTGGAAGCTTTGCATGCTTACATGATGATAGCTGCAGAACAGTGGACTCGACTTTCACAAAAAAGGCAGGCCTTAGATTCCAAAACTCATGCCAAGTTCTTTTTTGCAGCTGTTGATTCTAGAATCTAAGCACAGCTTCAACTTAAGAAATTGTTTTATTTCTGTATCTCTACACAACCCAGCTTCCAATCCATCAACAACTCAACAACAAAAACATCTTCAGAAGCAACTTATCCACTTGAAACTCAACTCCACAGTTTCCCGGCTTGCAAAAAAAAAACAACAACGACCTTGCCGGTGTCTTTTTGTGTCGGTGCGAAACCGCCACCGCCTTATGACGTTGCCGAGCCCTGTGCCCGATCCACCCTTGCAGCTGAACGACGAATCGTCCCAACGGGAGGAATTGGTGGCTGAAATTCGAAGGTTGAAAGAAGAGAAAGCGCGAGCCGTGGAGGCGGCCAGTTCTGCTGATTCTCGATGTCGACTCTCGTTGGGTGGATGGAAGGATGTCGGATGTCGGATGTTTTTGGTGAACGTATCCATTGGTGTTATAGTTATAACAACCCAACCTGCCTTATAAATGCTGGATTAATTGGGGTTTCATAACCTACTGATCCTAACCTTTGATCCTAAGTTCCAACAGGACATCCAAGTCGGAGAACTGTTTGGTTAATTTTAAGGTTGATGGAGATTGGGGGGATTGGCTTCGGCGTTTTTTTTGGGGGATGAGATGTTTTCTAGGTGGTGGCAACTCAAATATTTTTTATGTTCATCCCGAAACTTGGGGAAGATGAACCCATTTTGACTATGATTCTTCAAAGGGGTTGGTTCAACCACCAGCTAGTTTTTCTTTTAAATGCTACCAAAGAAAAAACTGGTGATGATCCTGGATGATGATTGTGAACGATTTGTTTTTAAAAGGATCTATAGAGATAGACTCGTAACAAGATGGGCCCCCTACCAGTTATAAAAGTAGGGTTATAACTGTTATAACTGTTATAACCCTTATAAATGGCTCCATATAACAGCTACAAAAAATGGGGCCCCTACCAATTACAAGTGGAGTTATCCCATTTCCTATCGGTTTCATTGAAGGCCGGAGGTGTGACCTGGGGATCTCCAATCCTCACCGGTGGCTACCCTTGCGGAATACCTTCCGAAGGTCCTAAGGCAGTTTGTATCATTTGGGGAATCCCAATGAATCCCCTACTAGACCCTATAGTCTTCCAAAATCCTCCAAATACCTTGTGAGGAATCGGTGTTTGTCAAAACCTAAAGGCCTTGGATTTTGGAGGGTGTTTGTGGGTCCAAACATCTACTCACAAGGTATTTGGAAGACTAGGGAGAAAAGTTGTCGGTGAACTATGATTCTGATAGCCAGGTGGATCTTAATTCCAATTATACTCTACATTACTATTGTGCATGACATGTTTTTTGATGTGACCACTCCACATTTTAAAAACCACATTGATGTATTTTGAGATATACATGGTTTTAATTCCAAAATACCCTCCCTGAAACCAAGAGCTCGCGTCTGAAAATGGATGTTTGGAAAATTAGATCTCGTTTTGTGTTTGGAGATCCTGGCAGCGACGACGTGTTAGCTTCAGGGAGTTTGTATTGAAACATTATCTCAGAATCACCAAACAATTCAGGGTTCTAAAATGGAGGAATCCTCACCAATGGTACAGAACATTCCAGCTGTACCCAAAATGGAGGAATCAGAAGCTGGTATGGATACAATCCCCTATATATTTACAGAATCCCCCACCCCTGGACGGGTCATAGGAGGAGGACTATGAGGAGGCTGCAGTCCTAAAGCGTCGTATCAAAGTCTTAGAGGACACCTTGGGTCAAAGCGTGCAGTACGAAAGTCGCAAGGTTTCGGGGGGTTGGGGGAAGGGAATGATGCGAGATGTTGGGTGGGAGATGTTTGTAATTATGAAGCAGTTTTTTTTAACTAGGGATACATTAGGGATATAGTTTTATATTAGGGATATATAAATGAACATAAACTGTTGATGGTTCAGAGATACGCCTAATCAATTGAGGTTGGCAGACTATCCCATTATGTATAGGGTTCGATACATCTCAGGTGGTTGTTTGGGATTTCAGACATCCATAGAAGGAAGGGAATCACGGAGATGTTTGTGGGACACTGTTGAAGGCTTTTTAATCTACTTGGATGTCCCAGGAAATTTGTAAAAGGTTAGTAAGTGGGTTATAAGCTACTTACAAACGGGGTATATTGAGGGCATAACCTACTTACAAACCTTTTACTAATTAACTTCCTGGGACATCCAAGTAGGGGTAGATTGGATCCCTTCGATGTCCTTATAAAACCTTTTCATCGAACGACATGTCGATGGTAATTTGGGGAATCGGGGTCAAATTGCCATACACTGGCATAGCCATTAAGGCTACCTTTTGACATATAATACTGGTACTTGACAATCATTCTGGGCAATTTATGACGACCAAACCGCCGTTAGTGTACCCCAAATGATGGTGAATAGTAAGGGAATCACCCCTCTCCCAAAAAATCAGCCGGACAATTCCGGCTAAGGATTTATTTCATAAATTGCCCAGAATCATTTTTGTTTCAGTGAAAAAATCATCGATTCTCCGAGAGCAGGCTTGGGGTTCAATTTCCCTCGGATCTTTGGTGGATTCATGCCTGGAAACACCACCCCCCAAAGACCTGGATTTGGAGCTCGTTTTTAACGGGCTCCACCACCTTGACAGGTGGATCCCTCTGCCGTTGCTGCGGTTTCAGAAGAAACCGTGTCACCAAAGTCTACAGTGAAACCGTTGAGTCAGAAACTTGGAGGCATGAGGATTTTTTGCTTCGAAGTCAGGTTTGTTTGTCCAAAGTGGATCTTCCTTTCGTGAAGGATATGATGGGATTTTGGGGCCGATGTTCCGGTTTCTCATTGGTGGATGGGGGGGGTGGATTCTGCATTGCTGTTTTTTTTTTTTTTCGGGGTGTGGGAAAAAATGGTGAGACAACCAAAGAAATCAATGAAATAACCATGGAAGAAAGGAGTTGGGTCATCAAAGAATTCCTTGGAAGGATTTTGTGGTGCTACTCAGGACTATCCCGATAGATCCGGTAGGATGTGTACCTCTGAGCCTACCTAGGTGGTGTACTAAGATGGAACCCCCAAAAAATGATGGTTGTAGTAGTAGTAGTAGTAGTAGTAATTTTTTCTTGTCCCAAGGCCTTTTCTCAGGTTCCATGTTACTTTTCAGGAGTGTACAATTTTTAGATGACAAACAAATCTTTAAAAAAGTCTTGAGATTGGTTTCGCTTTTTGGAAGGTAGGGATGTTTGTTTTGGTGTTCCGTCTAGTTATTGTCCAGCTACCTAGGGCTCGAAGTAGATGAGCCCCTGCCAGTTATATATGGAGTTATGTTGCCCCTACATGCCGCTATAAATGGCCTTACAAATGGGCAACTGGGGTTATAACATGTTATAACCACCATAATAAGTGGACTTATAACCCTCTTATAGAACCAACCAATTTTTGGGTTATATTGATTTGAATGAGTGGAGTAGTTGTTTTAGTTTTGTTTCACATTTTTTTTTATTTCATATGCTGTCATGCTCCTGGAGAATTTCTGAGGAAGGAACATGGTGAAGATTTGTGGCAGATGCCACCGACACTCGGCTCAGAGACGGTGGTGATGGTGGTAAATTGTGGCGAATGGAATAGACCAAACCCATTTTTTCCAAAAGCATTAGAAGAAAAAGCACAACAAAGAAAAGGTGATTATTCAATTTCCCATTTTGTGGTGGGAATCATAATCTTCATGCAGTTTTTGTAGGGATGCAGAAAATTTTGGTTCATCTACCTGACCGATTCGCAGGAAAGAGATGAAGCTCGTTGAAGATGAACGCATCTTCATTGAGAGGCGCGAAGTTTAGTGGATCATTGGAGGTCAACAACCAACCCTGTAAGACTAGAAGATTATCAATTAAACCCACTGGGGCATAGATTTTTTTTCCGAAAAAAATGCTGGAAAGTGGAATATTACACCCTTTTTTGGCCAATGGCTAAACTTTTCCAACTTTTTGGGAATTACTACTATTTAGTAGTACGAAAATCAGCCGTTCAAATGTTTTATTTCGGGGTTCCTAACTCGCGAAGTGAGAAATCCCAACTCCGAGGATGGTAAAACAAAATTGCCCTAAGGATTTTTTTACGTTGGAAACTTCCGAAAAGTTGGAACTGAACTTCTCCCTAAGATTTTTTTTGTTGATGGTTTCACAAAGGTTGTGGAAAACAACCTCGGTGGAAAAGACATAGTGAGCGGTTGAACCCAACTGATGAGAGTGACATCATTTTCTAGTTGGTGGTTTCAAAGATTTTTTATCTTCACCCCGAAACTTGGGGAAGATTCCCATTTTGACTAATATTTTTCCACTGGGTTGAAACCACCAACTAGTTTTGTTTGCCAAAACAACCCAAACGAACTGAAAACAAAATTACTGACCAAAACACGGGGCCCCCTGTTCCTGGTGATCCACTTACTTTTTATGGAACTCAAGAATTGGAAACTCTGAAAAAAGCCAAGGTGGAAAACTGGAAATAGATGTGATGCATTTTTTTGACTGGAAGATAAGCACAAATTTATGATCATCATAGTAAGAGGTGTTTCTCACCATGTAAAAGTTTGATATACTACCATACAATCCATCTATGGTATATTTACCTACATGAATGGTTATTTTTGATGGTTCTCATTTTTTGGGAAAGATACCAATCTACGTCCCATGGATGGTATGGATGCCTGGATGACCATCAAGTCTTAAAGGTACGGCCACGGGCCAAGACATCACCATTCATAATAGCATCCTTAAGGGGGGGTGGTGATTCCCCTAATCTTCCCTAAGGTTCCCCAATCTTCCCTAGGAATCTTTAGGGTTCCCCAGTTACCCTCTCCCCTTGAACACCCCCCCGTTAAGAACCCTACAAATTCATGAATTCGCTTGTGATACTTTCATTTTTTCCAGGTCCAAGCTGGCCATGCGGCAGAAGGACGGTTTTGGGACGGGTCCCGAAGTTTGTTTGTGGTCCATGGGTGTTTTTTTTTCGGGTCAATTTTAGGCGAGTGAAACATATCCCCATACATTACCTAATACCATCCATGGGATATCCATGGGACTGGTATAGTAAATGTAGGTAGATATACCATACATGGATTCTATGGGGATGAAAGCTTTTGTTGTGGGCTGGGTATATCAAGTCATTAGTCATGAGTTATTACTTATTACCCCAGAAAATTTGACATACAAAGCACTGAGAATGGCAAAGGAGAGGTGTGAATATTGAAATCGTTGAATCCTTTTTTGAGGTTTACCCTGGACATCCTCACCGCCAAAAACCTAGAACTGATAGCTTGTCTTCAGAAACGACGAAACCTTACCTTTTTCTGGCCTTTTGACAAGCATTTTCTTTACCTGGAACTTATGTAATCATGATGCATGGAAATTGCAAACCATTTTTTGGTATCATGTTGCGAATATCAGTAACCCATGATTCATCATGTGAATATTATCAAATCATGGATGTTTCACAACAATTTTTTGGTATTATTGATACCTCCCAGTAATCTTCCGGTCAAATTCCTGACACTCTACCTCCACACAACCTCTCCCAGTCCGCAGGGTGTAACAGATGATACGGTGCAAGGCGTTCCTGCGTGGGCCTACAAGGACGTTTGTCACCAGAAACGAGAAACGATGGGATTTTCTATGGAAATTACTCAGTGTTAGTGTGACATCAAGTGAATCAACAGTTAGTTGTGAGAGGTGTTGATTAGCTATGTTTTTTTTTTCCAACATGGAATGATTCGTTGGGATCTTCGGTAAACTTGTTTGTCTGACGATGGGCGGTTTGGCAAATAGCTGACACGAAGTTTGATGCCACACACGCGTTTTTGTCAAAATCTGTTGTTTGGATCCCCTGAAGACTAACATGGAACACAATCATGGAGGTTTGGAAGATCATTTTCCTTTCTACATGGGTGATTTGTAGGTTCCATGTAAATCTTGCAGGGTGTAACGCTAATCTGTCAGTGGCATATGTCATATGTATGTCAATAATATTCAGACGAGATGGACGCTTGAGCAAATCCAGAAGCTTTTCCAGACTTCTTAAATGTGTTTCTTGATGTCACAATTCATCCATGTTTTCTATGATTCACATGTGTTGGACATTGTGTTTCTTGTCATAACATGGATGTCATTTCTTCCATCAACTGCTGGGGTCTTAAACTTCCAATTCTGGAATAAATCATGGGAATCTAAGGGGCGCACCCGCGCAATGTTACCAGGGCCCCCCCAAGAAATAAGGCCTCAATAAGGGATTATTAAGGGATCAGGTGAGAAGTTTAATCAGCATCGATGCTGTGGGATCAATTGAATTTGTACTGGATGCTCAATGTATGCTAGGAAGTGGTTTCACATATTTTTTCTTTTCACCCCGAACCTTGGGGAAGATTCCCAGTTTGACAAATATTTTTCAAATGGGTTCAAACCACCAGCCAGTATGGTATATTTACCTACATTTGGCCTAAATTTATGGTACATGTAGGTATATAGGCCATACATTGAGTATTTGGGCTATACAATGATATCTTCGTCCCATGGCGTCCCATGGCAGCATGGTCCGAAAAAACTCGCTTCATTTCCAACTTAGATCCTTGGCTCGAACATTTTGGAGCTGAAGATGAGAAAAAAACTTTCGGAATGGTCAGCATCGGAAAAAAAAACACATGTTTTTTTAAACCAGTTTCCTGAAACTAACAGCCAAAGCCCCGAAAAATAGGGAGGGTTGGAAGATGATATTTTCTATCCCCTTTTTTTGGGTTTCGGCCTTCCCTTTCAGGAACAAACATCTTAGTTCCCAGGTTCCCGGTTTACCAAACAAATTCAGCAGGAGCACCTTGGGAGAGGGGTGGATAAGCTGGATAGCTGGACTGCCAAAAGATAGCTGGATCCACGTCTTGGAGTTGATTTCCCTTAACCAAAAACTGGGGGGTGTTTGAAGAAAAGAGCTTGTTATTTGTTGTATTTTTAAAGGAGTCCGACAAAAAGTCCCGGTGTTTTTTTCTTTGAAATCTCATTTTGGGTTCAGAAAGTTGTTGACAACGGGGCCAACTTATCAACTTTGGACGGGTTGACATACAAAAACTAAGATCAATTAAGAATCGGTTTTCGTTTTTTGGGTTCCTTATAGAAATCACCATCTTTATTGATCCAAGACATCTCCAGAGTAAGACGAATCCAAAAAAAGAACGTACTCCTCCATCGCCCGTTGGAGCGATGGCAGAGTTTAATTTCTTGAGGCTCGAGGGCTCGTCATGCCATACGTGTTTTTGGTTGGCATGCCTGGAGTTGATGTTGTGATGTGTTTTCAAGTTGTGGATGTGTAAACTATACATTTCTAGGTGGATTTTGCATCCTGCTATGCTGGTATTTTAGTTTAAAGGGTAACCTATGGGATTTCGAAGCAGCATCCGTTTTTTTCACTGAAAATCTAGGTGGTGTTTTTTTTTAAATCATTTTCACCCCTGGGGAAATGATTCAATTTGACGAGCATCATATTGTTCCAAATGGGTTGCTTGAAAAGCACCACCTAGCATTGACTTTACGGAGATGAAATTTGGCAATCTATTGACAGAACAATTTGGCAACTTTGAAAAGCCGTCGTTTTATCTCTCTGCAGAACTTCAACTCAAAACGAGGTTTACCCAACAAGTTGAGATGAACTCCATCTTTGTGAACAGAGATATCCTTCAGATTTGGAAAACGACATCCAACGATGTGAGAAATGCTGGACCAAGCATTGTGAAATGGAGATTGAAACTACTGTTGATGGTTGAGATCCTGCACCAGTTGATAGGTTGTTTATACCATGATTTACAAGGTTTAATACATCCCAGGTGGTGTAGGATTTCAGCCATCAACGTAGGTAAGGGGGTGATCACAAATTGTGCCTTCCTCTGGTCACCGAATAAAGTTTTCCCGGCGCAAAAATTCATGTGTTTTGTCGGACATGGACTCAGAAAGGATACTGTTTTGATATGTTTTGATTTTTGTTCTAATAAAAGTGCAAAGACACATTTGCAAATGAGTGTTTCCTCATGGGATATGTGCATTTTCATGTCATTTCTTTATATTTCTATATGTATATATTAGACTATAGTCATATTCAATTCATATTCATATATTTGTCATTATATAATATATTATAGTCATATATATATAATATATTCACTATAGTTGAGATGTTTTCTCAGGATCTCAAGTGATACCCTACTCGTTTACCCCCCGAAACTTCCCCCCCGGAAAACCGACCAGTTCTGCATGGGGCATCGAGCTGACTGATGCCTCGAAGCAAGAGATTTCAGATCAGGCAGGGGACCCCCAACGGCAACGGTGGCACCGTTGGTTGGTTCCCAAATTTCCTTAGGATCTGTGTATGGTGTTATTTGATTACATTTGGTGGATTTATATGGCAAACGTGGTAGGTAGATATACCATACATGGATTCTATGAGACTGCAGCTAAGTTTGACTTCTTTTCTTCATCATTTGCCATGTTGATAGGTACTGATATTACCACAAGTACCCTCCCTGAAACTAACATAGCCGACGAGTTATCCCTGAAAATGGTTTGTTGAAAGACGGAAGACCAGCCTTTCCTTTTTGTTTTCCGCCTAGGGGATCTGTTAGTTTTAGGGAGGGTATCGACCATAATTCAAAAAAAAGAACCCCACCATACCCCTGTATGCTATCCCCAGGCGTCCCCTTTCAGTCCCGGATGATTGAGGAATTCCAAATCATAAATTGTTGGCATTGCCATGCCCTGAACATCCAATCACCTTCTGAGGATGGGAATGGAACCGAATTTTTTCACCCTTACGGCCCTACTTGGAGAAGATGAACCCAGTTTGACTCATATTTTTGCAGATGGGTTGAAACCACCAACTAGGTTAGTTTACCAGAGGGTCATTCACCCTTCCAGGCAGCGTTGTTTTTTCGCTTTTTTTAGGCGAACTCCTTGGGCCGAAAGGATGTGGAAGAGTATATCAAGGTCGAAAATGGAAAGCGGAGCACATTTAGCCCGGCCCTTTAAGAGGGAGGATGATTTAATGAAGATCTTGCTGATATCAAAAATGGATATATACGAACTCATTAGTGATATCAGTTTCAATTGATGTGTTTGAAGTTTGAAATGTTTTTTGGATTGTTTCTGATATTTTCATACACATGGTTCAGTACTATTCATCCAACAAATAATATGATTCTAGGTAATTTCAGGAAAGGATATAAGTTAGGTTCAACATACATGTTCAAGTATATAAGAATATGATAATATGCACCGTAATGTGTAATGAGAAATTAATATAGAAGGTGCCGTACTGGTTTTTCACAATCAATGGAGAGTATAGAATTGACAGAATTGATGTAGAAACGCAAATTGAGGGGTTTCTGTACGTTTAGGTTGTTCATATCACTACACACCTAAATGGTCCCACTATGGGACCAATATACCAGCACTCAAAAACTCCCAATTGATGATACTCATCACAAGGAATGCTAAAATTCAATTATTTTTCCCTTGCGTTCTCACGAAATCAGTTCTACTAGTAGATGTTTGTCCCCTCCCAATAGCATGATCAGCGGAAATCATTTTTCATGCTTTTCATGGCTTGTTTTTTCAAGAGTCCAAGACTTTCTGGCGATTCCCTTCCTTCCAAAACGACTACACCATCCAAAAAAAGCCTTCCAACCACCCCAACGAACACTTCTGCGCCGTGCGCAGGATTCGGACCTGCGAAAATTGAAGCATGCTAGCCTATTGCCCAAGGCAATTTGAAGCTTGGGTGATGGATAGCTTTGCTGATGTCATATTATTTGGCCCAGTTTTGTTTTTGTTTTTGTGTTTGTTGACTGCCTTTTGCAAAAAAAATCCTTCTCAACCACAAGTTCATGGTTTTTGTTGTGCTCTTTCCCAGACTCCAGATCGACTCTATAGAGATTTTTCCCAAAGCGACCGGTCGTCCAACCACATAAGTTCTGGTCAAATTTCACCGCGACCTCACACGGCCTAAAAAACCCCAAAAGGTAGCGAATAGATGCGAATAGTAAGGGCAATCCAATTATTTCAGGGAAATCTAGGTTGGTGAAATATTATGATTTGGCCACATAAGTTCAATAAGTTCATAGTTTCTTTAAGATCTGAGGCGCAGTTGAAAAATCAAGATGCCCTTTCGACCTCTGTCCACAGGAGATGGCACGCATGTCTGCAGGGACAGTGCCGTCGGGGGGCCCCGTAGGCCAGATAAGCTGGGCCGAATAAAACACATTAAAAAAACAACAAAAAAACATGAGCGGCATGAAAAGAATCGAACATTACCCATACCATCCAAACAAGGAAGGACACGTTGAACAACCTCTGGATGGATGAGAATTCAGGTCCACAATATGAGTAGCTGACAAAATTACTGGATGAACAGACTAGTAAGGACTGGTCTTGTGACTTGTGAATTGAGGCACCCCATCAAACCTTTCATGGCGGATAGGGGACCCCCTCCAAAACTGATACCCGCTACAGGTAACCCGCGTTCAGATGAATTCGAGACATCCATCATCAGCTTCAGATAGGGCTTCACTTTCTTTCTCTTTTGTGTGCTTTTGGAGTAAATTTCTGGGTGGTGGTTTCAAATATTTTTTATGTTCACTTCTACCTGGGGAAATGATCCAATTTGACTAGATACTGTAATATGTTTCAGATCGGTTGGTTCAACCACCAACTAGAATTATTTTTAATAAAGGGGAACAAAAGGCTCATCATCATCATCATCATCATCATCATCATCATCATCATCAAATATCAAATATCAAACGATCCTCCACCAACTTTCCTGAGGGTGGGGCAATACCTTGTGCAGTTGCAGAAGGTCAGTGTTCAGTTTAGTGTGTGTGAAGGATTGGTGGTCTCCGGAACCGATGAGATGCTGGAACAAATGTATATTTACCTACATGCCATGATCCCCCCTAACCTACATTGTAGAGGTTTTTTATGGTAAATAACCTGGTTTTGAGGTGGCCAAAACCTTTTTTTTTCATGGCTTTGGCGGCTCATGCTGCATGCTTGATATGTGTTCATGGTAAATGTAGGTTAATAAATATACTATATGTTTACGGTTTGAATGGGAATGTAGGAAATGAATGGTATCTTACTGGTAAACGTAGGTTAATTAATGTACCGTTCATAGGGTCCTATGAGAAATATATTGTACATATGATTAAATACAGTGTTTGTGTCTATAAACGATTTGTACAAAAGGATGCCAAACTCACTCCCAACCATGACTCACATATTGATGTAATCACACAACTCGGCATGAAAACCATGTTTTCTACACTCCCTAAAACTAATAGTTCGCCCATGAACATAGGCAATCCCAAAAGGAATCAATCGTATTCCAACCATCCATTTTCAGGGGCTATGTTAAACTTCCAGGGAGGGTAGCCAATAGGATTCTGTCGGGTCACTGACTTGCCATCTATACCATTTCTGTACCAACCTTTAGGTTCTTTGTTTGATGGTCATGTCAGTGATGTCCATGACTTGTTTCACAAAATTAACGTAAACCTATGCTTCCACTGTTGATGTTGCAAAAGCATTGAATACCATTACAGTCAGACAGTCACACCATACCATACAACCCCATGCCCAATTCATACAAAACGCTATAGATAGCATTCATATATATATATATACATACGTTGAACAAAACACAACATGCAATAACACTGGTTTTTATTGAACATGAATTTTATCTATCTCCCGGGAGTCCGACTTCAATGGTTCATTAGTGGTTGAATATTGCAAGTACATCCCGAAAATCATTGCAGCCTTTCTACTACACTCTGGTAAACTAACATGGCTAGCTGCAAAATCCCCATTTTCAAAAGGGAATACACCCCTGAAAACTAACATGTCCCCCAAACAAGGGACTATTTTAGTAGGGAATACATCTTCCAACCATTAAGATTTTCAAGGGACATTCGTTCGTTTTTCAGGGGAGGTACATCTTCAAAAGGTTTGTTTTTTTTGGTTGCCATGTTGCCAGAAGGGGAACGGATCGCAGCTTCCAAAACTACACCAGGTGGCTGACATAACCCAACCTACGAAGTCTGGAGCTTGGAATGATGGATCTGAGCAACAAAAAAAATCCCTGGTTGTTTAGGATTTTATAGGGGATTATATTGCCCAGTTATATGGGAATTATAATAAACCATTGTAAGGATCCCTACTAACCAACCAGTATAATGGAAGGTCCAAAGTTTTTTCTAGGTGGTGGTTTCAAATATTTGTTCTTTTATCCCTACCTGGGGAAATGATCCAATTTGACTCATATTTTTCAAATGAGTTGAAACCACCAACTAGGGATTATATTGCCTAGTTATATGGAGATTTTAATAAACCGTTGAGA
>DF242251.1:1001-61635 GCA_000507305.1 Breviolum minutum Mf 1.05b.01 | reverse complement strand
GAAAGGTGCAACAATCGTTGTTCCAAGCTGTGCTTGTTATTTAGCCACCAGCTAGCAGGGTGTAAAATGATTTTAAATGGAGATCGTGTGCAAAAAAGTGAATCTGCGAAGTTGTAGGTAGCCAACAGTTTTTGCAAGCGATCCAGGTTTGTTTTGGGGAAGATCAGGTTTTTCTCATTGCTGATTTGACATTTGGCCAAACGCATATTCTTCCAGTGGGACGCCGGCCACCATGCAGTGGTACTTTTGCTTGTCTTGGGAAGCCACACTGGTTCAATCCATCGGACGGGTGCGACTGTTGAAGTTGTACTGGCAAGGTGCAACAACTGTTCTTCCAAGCTGTGCTTGTTATTTAGCCCATTTGAGCCCAGATTTTTGCAGCAAATACGGCTGCACAAGAATCACAACTGTGGGACAGTCGCCAGCTACCATGGTTCAAAATGGTCTTCAACAGAGCTTGTGCATTGCAGAAAAGTGAAGCTCCGAAGTTGTACCAGTTTTCCCCAAGCGATCCAGGTTTGAGTTGGGGAAGATCAGGTTTTTCTCATTGTTGATTTGACGTTTCATGGCCAGTGGCATTCTGCTCCAGTTCGATACCAGCCACCATGCAGTGGTAGTTTTGCTTGTCTTGGAAGCCACCCTAGTCTTGCCATTTCGCACGGGCGCGAGTGTTGAAGTTGTAAAAACAAGGTGCCAAATATTTTCTTCCACGGTGTGCATGTTATTTGGCCTATTTGAGCCGAGATCTTTATGGCTGTGCAGATCTAGGTAAGTCGGCTGCACAAGAATCACAACTGTGGGACAGTCGCCAGCTACCATGGTTCAAAATGGTCTTCAACAGAGCTTGTGCATTGCAGAAAAGTGAAGCTCCGAAGTTGTACCAGTTTTCCCCAAGCGATCCAGGTTTGAGTTGGGGAAGATCAGGTTTTTCTCATTGTTGATTTGACGTTTCATGGCCAGTGGCATTCTGCTCCAGTTCGATACCAGCCACCATGCAGTGGTAGTTTTGCTTGTCTTGGAAGCCACCCTAGTCTTGCCATTTCGCACGGGCGCGAGTGTTGAAGTTGTAAAAACAAGGTGCCAAATATTTTCTTCCACGGTGTGCATGTTATTTGGCCTATTTGAGCCGAGATCTTTATGGCTGTGCAGATCTAGGTAAGTCGGCTGCACAAGAATCACAACAGTGGGACAGTCGCCAGCTACCATGGTTTAAAATGATCCTAAATACAGATTGCACAGTGCAAAAAAGTCAAGCTGCGAAGTTGTAGGTAGCCACCCGTTCTCCCAAGACGAACCAGGTTTGTTTTGTTTTTGGGAAGATCTGTCTTTTCTCATCGTTGACTTGACATTCCATGGCCAATGGGATGATATTGTCCCAGTTCATTGCCAGCCACCATCCAGTGGTACTTTTGCTTTTCTTGGGAGCCACACTGGTTTTGCCAATCGCAAGTGTCACAGGTGCCGAAAATGTTCTGACCCATTCGAGTCTAGTACAGCAAAGCTGGTTGCAGCCATCGTCCAAACTGGTTCTAATGCGCAAAAAAGTGAAGCTGCCAAGCTGTAGTTAGCGACCAGTTTTGCCAAGGCGATCCAGATTTGTGTTGGGGAAGCTTTGCTTTTCTGATTTGTGATTTGACATTTCATTACCAGTGGCATACTGTTCCAGTTCAACGCCAGCCATCGTGCAGTGGTACTTGTGCTTATCTTTGGAGCCGCACTGGTCTATGCCTATCAGACGGGTGCAGGTGTTAAAGTTGTAGTAGCAAGGTGCCAAAATATTTCTATTCAAATCGCTACACCCAAGGCGGGTGCGCAACACTTGCAATCCTGCTGCAGATGTATTTCAAGCGGTGCCACGAAGGGCCTTGGTCAGAGAAAATTGTTCTCGACACATGATGCTGCTTGACACTTGGGTGGAATTCAAATTTCGCACCATTCACCATGCAATGTCCTGAGAGATACCGCTGCGATTCGTTAAGGTCCTTTGCTGATTGGACCTGAACTAGCCCTGTGTGCATTCCGTCCGCAATTCCGTGTGCCAAGGTCCCGTGTGTAGTTCCTCTATAAAGTTTTCCATGTCCTTGGCGCGTGCAACTCGGCGAGGTTCCTTCGTCGTATCTGACGTGTCCCATGCGAACTGCGACCACATGGAGTCCAGATGGGATCTTGGTCCCATGATCTGGAGGATACAGAAGCGACGCAGGAGAAAACGACGACGTCTCCCGAAATCCGTTCCTTTGAACTCCGAATTTGTGTTACAAGATTGTCGACCAGTGGTGTATTCAAAGGATTCGAAGAAACACATAAATGCAAACATGCGCATATAAACACCACAGAGCTGGAGAGGAAATGTTGCAGGAATTTCATTTTGATTTGAGTCTTGGCCCGAAAGCTCTTGCAAAGTGCTTGAGTTCTCTCCAGCATGAAGCATTCCTGCTATTTCAATTGGCTGACTGAGAGTTGAAAAGTAAGCATCCAGGGGTGGTGGCGCAGGTCTTAGCAAGAAAACATACAACGATCCTACAACAGGAATGAGGACAAGTTTCATGCAAAATATATAGAGGGATTGACAACAAATGGTTGAACTTGTTTTGATTGTAAGGTCATGCATGCGAGCTGCAAAGTGTGAAGTATTGTCAAGTCCGTGCAATTGCGTAGGTCTGCAAGGAAAGAACATTAGATATTTCTTGTATTTTAGTTTATATTGATTTGACGCTTTTCTATTCAAAGCTTTGGAAGTACCATAAAGTTTTGGCATCGCTAAGTTTTGAAAACCACAAAACTGGTTTTGGTGCGAAAAGTCCTTGCCAGGATGGTACACGTCAATTTTTGAGCGTTTCTTTTTTCTTGCGTTTTTTTTCTGCAGCGTATCTTTCCTCAAAGCATAGCATATTGCGCATGCTACGTGAAACCCATGGGTCATGCCATGGACATGGGAATTGCGGGTCGGAGGTATGGACTTCCTGGGAGTTGCATTGGAAAAGACATGGGGTAGTGTTTTGAAACGATTCTTCAACCTGATTTCCGGAGGTTGAGATTTCCTCGTTTGTTTGAAAGATAAGCATTTTTCGGTCCAGAAATATGTGAAAGGGTGAGAAAAGGTTCCAGATCTGAAGTCTGAAGGGTTTGTAACTGAAAAACTTGGGGGCATCTTCCGGGGGTGGTTTCCACCCACGATTTTTTTTTCAACTTTGTTGTTTCTTCAAGATTTTTTGGCCGTTCAGAAACTTCCTTCCAATCCTGAACAATGCAGGCCACCATGGCTCTAAATACGCTTCCTGTCTTTGGAGGATGAGAGTCGAGGCTCCTGGAATCCTGGAAAATCAAAAAATTCGGCTGGGGAATTTGGAAGCTGACACAGAAGTCGGAAATGCTGCAAGGTACTGGTAGAGGCGGTAGAGGTAGAGGAAGAGGTAAGGTAAAGGCAAGAGGTTGTAGTTGCCGCAGCCCGCTGGCTGGGGGAGATGTCTATCAGCAAGCGCTAGCAACATAAAATCGGTTGAGTTTCCCAAAGCTTCGAGATTTGTTTTGCAGTTTCCCACATGTGATACTTTTACAACAACTTGCATTCGGTAGAAGAAGCATCAGACTTTAAAAACATTAGCAAAGTCTTGGTTTGTACTTTGGAAGCCAGAAAGGGATGATCACTGTAGAAGACATATTTGACATGTCCCGCCCAAAACGATCAACGGTTTTAGGGTAGGACTTGGAGTACAAGTACGAGCAGTGCCATCATGACTTCTGGGTTTTTCACAAAAAAACATGTTTGTCATGATTTCACTTGATGATTTCATATTTTGTCATGGGTAAACCAGAAATCATTGCACTCATCGCAACTGCGGAAAGCTTTTAGGCCACGTTCTCAAAGTGTGGAAACCCAGACATTTTGGTGGCCTATGGTGGCGTTCGTTAGGTGAAAAAAATGCCATTTCTTCGTTGTGTTGATCTGTTCTACGACATGTGGAAATTGATCTTCGTGGCAAGAAATGGCGGGGGGATCCATCGCGAGATTATCCAACATCGCCGATATTCACAGACTCATCACTGATGTTTTGCAGCTGGACAACGACACAAAGAAATGTTGGTTTCTCGAGGAATTTGTGGCTGCAAACATCATGGGAATAGTCGGAATATTGCACATGTTATCATGTAAAAGAACGCATTCTATTTGGGAGTTTTTTTTCTGGCATTTCGATGATTTTCGATGTAATGTTTGGGCCAAAGTCTATGAAATGGCATGATCAACTTTGGTGTTTTCCTCTGTATTTTGGGACACGTGACGACCGATCAGGCTGGGAGCACCATCGCACAATGATGTTTGGACAGGAGGTCACACACAGGCCAGTGGGCAAGCATATGCTCAAAATTGCGTAGGTTTTCAGATGTTTTCAGGTTTCTGCAATTACAAGACTGAGATGTCAATTTACAACGTCATCCCTGCGACACAAAATGTACTGTACATTAGTTCATGTCGGGCTTTCTGCTCGTGTGATTTCCCCTTCTCAGCCTGAGACTTTGATGCTGTGCAGGAGTTTCTACGACCCACCTTGGCTGCAGCCATGATGCCAAAGAAGCATATATTCATATGGATACTTAGCCATTGAAATATTGAATGGCATTTAGGTTTGAAATCAGCAGTGGTATCAGTAGTGTCGGCAGCAAAGCGTGAGCCTGCCGACAATCCAACCATGGGAGCGGAGAAGCTCTTTTCCCTATGCTCACTTGAAATAAACATCATTACATCAAATTACATCCGACAATCTTTTGATTGTTGAAATCAACGGATTTTGCATGAGCCTCGGGAGCCTATATCCGACGTTGTGCAGAGCAAATCTCTCTCTTCGTCCAGCAATCTGCCTACGCTTTAGATGCCAATGAATCTGGCTGCGCATACACGTGACAAGGAAGTTCGTGATGCCAGTGAGTCTGAAATGGTCCTAAATAGAGATTGTGCAGTGCAAAAAAGTGCAGCTTCTGGCGAAGCTGTAGGTAGCCCACCGCTTTTGCAAGCGATCCAGGTTTGTGTTGGGGAAGCTCTGCTTTTCTGATTGTTGATATGAGATTTCATGGCCAGTGGCATATTGTTAAAGTTCGATGCCAGCCATCATGCAGCGGTAGTTTTGCTCGGCTTTGGAGCCACACTGGTCTTGTCAATCGCACGGGTGCGACTGTTGAAGTTGTACTGTCAGAGACACGTTAATGGGCTCGATTAAACGGGTTCTATAGCGCAGCACAATGCATCATGATGCACCCCCGTGCAAGTCTGAAGTTTCCCTCATAATTGCATTTACGAGACATGGGATGAATCATGACCCATCACAATGCATCGCTTTTTCGCGAGTAAGCTCTGATCACCTTGCTTTTCCTTTGCGCCACCTTCATTATGCAAATTATGCATCTCGTTGAATCCTGGAATACGTTTAATCATCGATCCTGTTGAATTTGTGCCGATTTGAGGCCAGGCCTTTACAGCAAATACAGCTGCACAAGAATCACAACTTTGGGACAGCCTTCAGCTGCCATGGTCAAAAAAGGTTCTAAATCAAGATTGTGGCGCTTAAAGAAGTGAAGCTGCGAAGTTGTAGGTAGCCACCAGTTTTCCCAAGAGGAACCAGTTTTGTGTTGTGTTTGGGAAGCTTTGCTTTCCTGATTTTTGATGTGACCTTTCATGGCCAGCGGCAGATCTGTCCAGTTCCGCGCCAGCCACCGTGCAGTGGTAGTTTTGCATGCCTTGGGAGGTAGCCTATAGTGTTGCCACTTTCAACGGTGCCACTGTTGAAGTTGTAAAAGCAAGGTGCCATAGTTGCTTTTCCGAGTCGTTCTTGTCATTTGGCTCATTTGAGCCCAGATCTTTATAGCAAATGTTTTGCACACGAATTACAACTTTGGGAAATCTACCAGCTACAAGCTATCATGGTCTAATATGGTCCTAAAATGTCCTAAATAGAGATTGTGCAGTGCAAAAAGGGAAAGCTGGAAGTTGTAGGTAGCGACCAGTTCCCCCAACACAAACCTGACTTGATTGTTGATTTGACATTCCATGGCCAATTGTATAATACTGTCCCAGTTCGATACCAGTCTTGGGAGCCACCCTAGTCTTGCCAATTCGCGCGGGTGCGACTGTTGAAGTTGTAAAAGCAAGGTGCCAATTTCTTTCTTCCACAGTGTGCATGTTATTTGGCCCCTTTAAGCCGAAATTTTTATAGCAACCTCGGGAATCTACCAGCTACCGGCTACCAGTTTTTCCAAGAGGATCCAGGTTTGTGTTGGGGAAGCTCTGCTTTTCTGATTGTTGACTTGCCATTTCACGGCATAGTCTTCCGGTGAGACGTCGGCCACCATGCAGTGGTAGTTGTGCCATCGGACGGCTGCACAAGAATCGCAACTTTGGGAAATCTGCCGGCCACCTGCTACAGTGGTCTAAAATTGTCCTAAATAGAGATTGCGCAGTGAAAGGAAGTGAAGCTGCAAAGTTGTAGGTAGCCACCCGTTTTCCCAAGAGGAACCAGTTTTGTTTTGTTTTTGGGAAGATCTGTCTTTTCTCATCGTTGACTTGACATTCCATGGCCAATGGGATGATATTGTCCCAGTTCCATGCCAGCCACCATCCAGTGGTAGTCTTGCCAATTCGCAGGGGGGTTGCGACTGTTGAAGTTGTAAAAGCAAGGTACCACAATTGCTGTGCTTGTTATTCAGCCCATTTGAGCCCAGATCTTTACAGCAAACGCGGCTGCGCAAGAATGACAACTGTGGGACAGCCACCAGCTAACAGGGTCTAAAGTGATTTTAGATGGAGATTGTGTGCACAAAAGTGAAGCTGCGAAGTTGTAGGTAGCCAACAGTTTTTGCAAGGGATCCAGGTTTGAGTTGGGGAAGATCAGGTTTTTCTCATTGCTGATTTGACATTTGGCCAAACGCATATTCTTCCCGTGGGACGCCGGCCACCATGCAGTGGTACTTTTGCTTTTCTTTGGAGCCACACTGGTTCGATCCATCGGACGGGTGTGAGTGTTGAAGTTGTACTGGCAAGGTGCAACAATTGTTCTTCCAAGCTGTGCTTGCTATTCGGGCCCAGATCTTTGCAGCAAACCCGACTGCGCAAGAATCACAACTGTGTGACAGTCGCCAGCTACCATGGTTCAAAATGGTCTTCAATAGAGCTTGTGCATTGCAGAAAAGTGAAGCTGGGAAGTTGCACCAGTTTTTCCAAGGCGATCCAAGTTTGTGTTGGGGAAGCTCTGCTTTCCTGATCGTTGATTTGACGTTTCATGGCCAGTGGCATACTGTCTCAGTTCGATACCACCCACCATGCAGTGGTACTTTTGCTTTTCTTGGGAGCCACACTGGTTTTATCCATCGGACGGGTGCGAGTGTTGAAGTTGTAAAAACAAGGTGCAACACCTGTTCTTCCAAGCTGTGCTTGTTACTTAGCCCATTTGAGCCCAGATCTTTACAGCAAACACAGCTGCGCAAGAATGACAACTGTGGGACAGCCACCAGCTAACAGGGTGTAAAATGATTTTAAATGGAGACTGTGTGCAACAAAGTGAAGCTGCGAAGTTGTAGGTAGCCAACTGTTTTTGCAAGCGATCCAGGTTTGAGTTGGGGAAGATCAGGTTTTTCTCATTGCTGATTTGACATTTTATGGCCATTCGTATAATATTGTCCCAGTTCCATGCCAGCCACCATGCAGTGGACCTTAGTCTTCCAAATCGCACAGTAGTGCCACAGGTGCCGAAATTGTTCTGACCCATTCGAGTCTAGTACAGCAAAGATGGCTGCAGCCATCGTCCAAACTGCTTCTAAATACAGTAAAAAAGTGTGATGCCGGCCACCATGCAGTGGTAGTTTTGCTTTTCCTGGTTTTACCCATCGGACTGGTGCGAATCTTGAAGTTTCTGGCAGGGCGCCACAATTTTGTTCCAGTGCAAATCTTGACATGTAATCAAAATTCCCGGCACTCAATGTTCCAAATCACTAAACTAACTTAGGTTCTAGGGATTTCTGAGGCAGCCGAAAAATTCCTTGAAACCTCGATTAGTTGGGTGATTTTGTTGAATGTGCGAATGCAGGTAAAACACATTCGTTGGAATCACCCAACTAACGTGTGTTCTAGAAAATTCACGAAAATTCCCTGAAACCTCGATTCTCCTTGAAACCTCGCAAATTTGGAACATTGTGTGCTAAGAATTTGGATGTAAGTCCGCTGCACAAGAATCGCAACTTTGGGAAATCTACCGGCTACCTGCTACCGCAGTCTAAAATGCTCCTAAATAGAGATTGCACAGTGCAAAGAAGCAAAGCTGCGAAGTTGTAGGTAGCCACCCGTTTTCCCAAGAAGAACCAAGTTTGTCTTGTTTTTGGGAAGATCTGTCTTTTCTCATCGTTGACTTGACATTCCATGGCCAATGGGATGATAGGGAAGCTTTGCTTTTCTGATTGTTGATTTGACATTTCATTACCAGTGGCATACTGTTCCAGTTCAACGCCAGCCATCGTGCAGTGGTATATTTGCTTGTCTTTCAAGCCACCCTAGTCATAGTCTTGCCCATCGGACGGGTGCCAAAGTTGAAGTTGCAAAAGCAAGGTGCAACAATCGTTGTTCCACGCTGTGCTTGTTATTTAGCCACCAGCTAGCAGGGTGTAAAATGATTTTAAATGGAGATCGTGTGCAAAAAAGTGAATCTGCGAAGTTGTAGGTAGCGATCCAGGTTTGAGTTGGGGAAGATCAGGTTTTTCTCATTGCTGATTTGACATTTGGCCAAACCCATATTCTTCCAGTGGGACGCCGGCCACCATGCAGTGGTACTTTTGCTTTTCTTGCGAGCCACACTTGTCTTTGCCCATCGGACGGGCGCGGGTGTTGAAGTTGTAGTTTCAAGGTGCCAAAATGTTTCTTCCAAGCTGTGCTTGTTGTTTAGCCCAATTTCTATTCAAATCGCCACACCCAAGGCGGCTGCGCAACACCTGCAATCCTGCTGCAGATGTATTTCAAGCTGCGCCGTGAAAGGCCTTGGTCAGAGAAAACTGTTCTCGACTGATGATGCTGCGTAACATTGGGTGGAATTCCAATTTCGCTCCGTTCACCATGCAATGTCCTGAGAGATACCGCTGCGATTCGTTAAGGTGACCTGAACCAGCCCTGTGTGCATTCCGTCCGCAATTCCGTGTGCCAAGGTCACGTGTGTAGTTCCTCTATGAAGTTTTCCATGTCTTTGGCGCGTGCAACTCGGCGAGGTTCTTTCGCCTTATCTGACGTGTGCCATGCGAACTGCAACCACATGGAGTCCAGATGGGATCTTGGTCCAATGATCTGGAGGATACAGAAGCGACGCAGGAGAAAACGACGACGTCTCCCGAAATCCGTTCCTTTGAACTCTGAAATTGTAATGGTCACTGAGTCATAAATAGAGCTTGTGCATTGCAGAAAAGTGAAGCTTCGGAGTTGTACCAGTTTTCCCCAGGCGATCCAGGTTTGAGTTGGGGAAGATCTGGCTTTTCTCATTCTTGATTTGACATTTCAGGGTCTTTGGCATCTTATTCGAGTTCCATACCACCAACATGAAGTGGTTAATTTGCTTGCCTTGGGAGCCACCCTAATCTTACCCATCGGACGGGTGCCACTGCTGAAGTTGTAAAAGCAAGGTGCCACAATTGTTCTTCCAGGCTGTGCTTGTTGTTTAGCCCATTTGAGGCCAGATCTTTACAGCAAATACGGCTGCACAAGAATCACGACTGCGGGACAGCTACCAGCTTACCATGGATTGAAATGGTCACTGAGTCATAAATAGAGCTTGTGCATTGCAGAAAAGTGAAGCTGCGAAGTTGTACCAGTTTTCCCCAGGCGATCCAGGTTTGAGTTGGGGAAGATCTGGCTTTTCTCATTCTTGATTTGACATTTCAGGGTCTCTGGCATCTTATTCGAGTTCGATGCCAGCCACCATGCAGTGGTAAATTTGCTTGCCTTGAAAGCCACCCTAGTCTTACCCATCGGACGGGTGCCACTGCTGAAGTTGTAAAAGCAAGGTTCGACAGTTGTTCTTCCAAGCTGTGCTTGTTGTTTAGCCCATTTGAACCCAGATCTTTACAGCAAATACGGCTGCACAAGAATCACGACTGCGGGACAGCTACCAGCTTACCATGGATTGAAATGGTCACTGAGTCATAAATAGAGCTTGTGCATTGCAGAAAAGTGAAGCTGCGAAGTTGTACCAGTTTTCCCCAGGCGATCCAGGTTTGAGTTGGGGAAGATCTGGCTTTTCTCATTCTTGATTTGACATTTCAGGGTCTCTGGCATCTTGTTCGAGTTCGATGCCAGCCACCATGCAGTGGTAAATTTGCTTGCCTTGAAAGCCACCCTAGTCATAGTCTTGCCCATCGGACGGGTGCCAAAGTTGAAGTTGTAAAAGCAAGGTGCAACAACTGTTCTTCAAAACTGTGCTTGCTATTTAGCCCATTTGGGCCCAGATCTTCGCAGCAAATACACCTGCACAAGAATGACAAATGTGGGATAGCCACCAGCTAGCAGGGTGTAAAATGATTTTAAGTGGAGACTGTGTGCAACAAAGTGAATCTGCGAAGTTGTAGGTAGCCAACTGTTTTTGCAAGCGATCCAGGTTTGAGTTGGGGAAGATCAGGTTTTTCTCATTGCTGATTTGACATTTTATGGCCATTCGTATAATATTGTCCCAGTTCCATGCCAGCCACCATGCAGTGGTAGTTTTGCTCGTCTTTGGAGCCACACTGGTTTTGCCCATCGGACGGGTGCGAGTGTTGAAGTTGTACTGGCAGGGTGCAACAACTGTTCTTCTAGGTTAAGCTGTGCTTGCCATTTAAGCCCATTTGGGCCCAGATCTTTGCAGCAAATACGGCTGCACAAGAATCAGAACTGTGCGACAGGCGCCAGCTACCATGGTTTAAAATGGTCCTAAATAGAGATTGCGCAGTGCAAACAAGCGAAGCTGCGAAGTTGTAGGTAGCCACCCGTTTTCCCAAGAAGAACCATAAGTTTGTTTTGTTTTTGGTAAGATCTGTGTTTTTTCATCGTTGACTTGACATTCCATGGCCATTCGTATAATATTGTCCCAGTTCCATGCCAGCCACCATGCAGTGGACCTTAGTCTTCCAAATCGCACAGTAGTGCCACAGGTTGCGAAATTGTTCTGACCCATTCGAGTCTAGTACAGCAAAGATGGCTGCAGCCATCGTCCAAACTGCTTCTAAATACAGTGCAAAAAAGTGAGATGCCGGCCACCATGCAGTGGTAGTTTTGCTTTTCCTGGTTTTACCCATCGGACTGGTGCGAATCTTGAAGTTTCTGGCAAGGCGCCACAATTTTGTTCCAGTGCAAATCTTGACATGTAATCAAAATTCCCAGCACTCAATGTTTCAAATCACTAAACTAACTTAGGTTCTAGGGATTTCTGAGGCAGCCGAAAAATTCCTTGAAACCTCGATTAGTTGGGTGATTTTGTTGAATGTGCGAATGCAGGTAAAACACATTCGTTGGAATCACCCAAGTAACGTGTGTTCTAGAAAATTCACGAAATTTCCCTGAAACCTCGATTCTCCTTGAAACGTCGCAAATTTGGAACATTGTGTGCTAAGAATTTGGATGTAAGTCGGCTGCACAAGAATCGCAACTTTGGGAAATCTACCGGCTACCTGCTACCGCAGTCTAAAATTAACCTAAATAGAGATTGCGGAGTGCAAAGAAGCAAAGCTGCGAAGTTGTAGGTAGCCACCCGTTTTCTCAAGAAGAACCAAGTTTGTTTTGTTTTTGGTAAGATCTGTCTTTTCTCATCGTTGACTTGACATTCCATGGCCAATGGGATGATAGGGAAGCTTTGCTTTTCTGATTGTTGATTTGACATTTCATTACCAGTGGCATACTGTTCCAGTTCAACGCCAGCCATCGTGCAGTGGTATATTTGCTTGTCTTTCAAGCCACCCTAGTCATAGTCTTGCCCATCGGACGGGTGCCAAAGTTGAAGTTGCAAAAGCAAGGTGCAACAATCGTTGTTCCACGCTGTGCTTGTTATTTAGCCCATTTGAGCCCAGATCTTTACAGCAAATACGGCTGCACAAGAATCACAACTGTGGGACAGCCACCAGCTAGCAGGGTGTAAAATGATTTTAAATGGAGATCGTGTGCAAAAAAGTGAATCTGCGAAGTTGTAGGTAGCGATCCAGGTTTGAGTTGGGGAAGATCAGGTTTTTCTCATTGCTGATTTGACATTTGGCCAAACCCATATTCTTCCAGTGAGACGCCGGCCACCATGCAGTGGTACTTTTGCTTTTCTTGCGAGCCACACTTGTCTTTGCCCATCGGACGGGCGCAGGTGTTGAAGTTGTAGTTTCAAGGTGCCAAAATGTTTCTTCCAAGCTGTGCTTGTTGTTTAGCCCAATTTCTATTCAAATCGCCACACCCAAGGCGGCTGCGCAACACCTGCAATCCTGCTGCAGATGTATTTCAAGCTGCGCCGTGAAAGGCCTTGGTCAGAGAAAACTGTTCTCGACTGATGATGCTGCGTAACATTGGGTGGAATTCCAATTTCGCTCCGTTCACCATGCAATGTCCTGAGAGATACCGCTGCGATTCGTTAAGGTGACCTGAACCAGCCCTGTGTGCATTCCGTCCGCAATTCCGCGTGCCAAGGTCCCGTGTGTAGTTCCTCTATGAAGTTTTCCATGTCTTTGGCGCGTGCAACTCGGCGAGGTTCTTTCGCCTTATCTGACGTGTCCCATGCGAACTGCAACCACATGGAGTCCAGATGGGATCTTGGTCCAATGATCTGGAGGATACAGAAGCGACGCAGGCAGAACCGACGACGTCTTCTGAAATCCGCTCCTTTGAACAAACTCTTTTTAGATGTGAACTCTGAAGTTGTGTTACAAGATTGTCGATCTGTGGTGTATTCGAGGGATGCAGAAGAAACACATATAAAGACTAGCAACCCCACACAGCTGGAGAGGAACTGTTGCGGGGATTTCATCTTGATTTGATTCCTGGCCCAAAAGCTCTTGCAAAGTGCTTGAGTTCTCTCCAGAACATGAAGCATTCCTGCTATTTTAGGCGGCTGTCAGATAAAACGAAAACATCCAGGGGTGGTGGCGCAGGTCTTGGGAAGAAAACCTACAGAGATCCCAGAACAGGAAAGAGGACAAGGATAATGCAAAAATGAGGGAACAAGAACAAAGGGTTGTTGAACATGTTCTGATTGTCAGATCATGCATGCGTGCTGCAAAGTGTGAGGTATTGTGAAGTACGTGGTTGAAAGATATACTGTACAAGTAGAATCAATTAGAACTACGTAGGTCTGCAAGGAAAGAACATGAATTTCATGCTAATTTCAAAGCTTTGGAAGTGCCATGAAGTTTTGGCATCGTTAAGTTTTGAAAACCACTTAAAACATCTTAAAACTGGTTTTGGTATCATGCGAAAAGTCATTGCCAGGATGGCACACGTCAATTTTTGAGCGTTTCTTTTTTCTTACACTCATGAAGGCTTTTATGATATGCGCAGTGCTGTCGGCTATCATGTTGATCGGGATATTGTCCCATGTGCAACACAAACTTCCAAAACGAATTTTGGATTCAATTCGTTGTTGCTTGTAATATTTGATTGAACACTAGTTGCAAATGCTTGCTGTTTTAGTGATATTTATAATTTGTGTTCAGCTTTCTGTCTCTTTTTCGACGGATTTTTTCGCAGTTCGTTCGGCTTTTGTAGAAGCGGCGGGTTATGAATTGGAGCCAAAAAGCTCCATAAGGTGCCGCGAATGGTGGTTTCCACCAATGGTGGAGATTGGATCCATGGGGCTTGAAATGTCGAGGGTTGGGGATTGGTGGGTTATCCTAACAATGTGTTGGACAATGTACGGCTCCAAAGGTTTAGCAACTGGCCCCTGAAAGAATTTTCCGGTTCGAGTGGCATCAACAACCAGTTTTCTGTGTGTTATTGTCATTTTCTTCGAAAACTGTGCAGTTACAAAAGCCTTTTGGAATGGAGACATTCGGCCTCTTTTTGGCTTTCATTTGGGCAGGTGCTTTCTCCAACCGCTTGGGGCTGTGTTGCAGGCGCCCGCAATCATGAAACCAAAGCGTGAGGCCGTGGTAGATACGATCCAAGATCCCAATGAAAAACAACTGAGAGCTTAGTAAGGAATGAGGAAATAAATCCAAATTGAGTGTATACAAAATTATTTCCCACATGGGGCGGGGTGAAAACCCTACTAAGCACTAACCAATGACATGAACATGTTTTTTTCATGTTTTTCCCCACCTGTCAGGTGAGGGTTGTTAGATTTTATGTTAGTCGTCTTCTCCTTCTTCTTCTCCTTCTCCTCGTTCTCCTCGTCCCCAACTGCGATCCTGTGAGTTCAGGACCTCAACCGCGATCCTGTGAGTTTAGTGTTCCGTGCCGGACCTCAACCGCAATGATGTGAGGAGATATGTCAGAAAGAATGTCAGAAGATGTGTCAGAAAGAATGTCAAAAGATATGCCAAAAAGAATGTCAGACATAATGCCAGAAAGAATGTCGGAAAGACTGTCAAAAGATATGTCAGAAAGAATGTTAGAAGATTGCCTCCAGTCAGTCCGTGAAGTTGAGAGTAACCGGACGCATTTCAGGAGATGAGTTGTATGTCTACCCTCACCTGACACGATCGGGCTCACATAAAATCTGACGTGATTGTTTTGAAACGACATGGTGGGGATCACTCGAAGTAAAGTAGTTTCGTTGTCGGGGTCGAAGCAAGGTGTTTCTTTTTGGGGGCCTGAGCAAACCTCCCAAATCCTCTCCATGTAAAGTTGTACTGTGTTGAACCGACCAAGGTTGCCCTTTTGAATTCAATCAAAATTTGTTTGGTGAAACAAAATTACTCTCATGTCAGAAATAGTTCCTTTTATTTCCCAAAACCCAAAAGACAAAAGTCAAAAAATTGATGTGTCGACATCAAAAAAGCTGCACCTGTGAGTTTTTGTTTTTTTTGAGTGAGTGATTTAGTCTGGTTTTGTTTGCCTTGGGGGTGGAGTGTTTTTTTTCTCCGGGGAAGTCTTTGGCGGGACTCTTTTGGGACTTTAGGGCCAATCCGGATGGATGTTTAACATGAAAAACATGAGTTCGATGAGGTGTTTTGACCCAAAGATGGGTGATTAATAACAGGTTAATTTTAGTCTGAAGGGTGGTAAATTCGAGTTAACATTCGAATAGATCCATGATGATCCCTGGATCTATGGACTGGACCCCCTTGTACTTTGGGAAGTCCATGGCACTGGTATATTTAAGCCTACATGTCTCACTCTAAATTTATGGCACAAATTGATATAGGTCAATACTCCCATCCCATTTTCCGCAATTTGGGGATATGAGTGATGCAAATGCTTCGCAGATTCATCTGTTTTTTTTCGGTGCAGTTGAACCATGGGGGCCCGGTGAGTTGAGCAGGGCCCGGTGACCTCCAACGAAACGATCCGGTTTTGGGGCGGGGGGATGGAGTTTGGATGATTTTTTTTGGAAAAAATGGATGATTTGAAACTGGGAAAATCACCATTTTCATGTTGCAAACATTTTTTTTTAACAATGTGACAATGAAAAATAGCAGGGGGAGAATGGGAAGACTTCTCTTACTACAAAATGATTCATCATTATGTATTATATATATAATAATCTAGGTTGTGGTTTCAACTTTATATTTATTTTCATCCCTACCTGTGGAAGATGGAACCAATCCGACGAACATATTTTTCAAATGGGTTGAAAGCACCAACTAGTTATATATTATGTATACATATATTTTTTACTTTGATCACCTTGTTTGACCTGTTTTTTTGGCCTCGTCGCCTCGAATGACTTTCATGTGTTTCGGACCACCATCTCACCGGGGAAAACAACCAAAAGTCCGCTTCAAGATCTGCATGTCCTGAAAACGCGCCGGTGGAAGAGCAACGAAGGTGGGTGGGTAGGGGTGAAGCAAAAGATGAGGATGGAATTGCGATTTGTTGTAGAGTGCTTTCGGCGAGGAACTTGCTACCTGTGATTTTGTTCATCAGTCTTTCGGGGTGATTGTTTGTGTGAAAAGTTGCACATTATTCCATGGTTGTGAACATTTGGAAACTGTTTTAATGATGATACTAATAACGCCATAAATACAATGATTATAACAGTGATATTGATGATAATGGTAACAAAAGAACAATAATGGCAAGAACAATGACGACGATCAATACAATAGTAACGCTCTATATAGTGGTTTTATTTTGCCACAATTCTCCACGATGGACACAGTGACATGTTTCTCAAAGTTAACGATCACATATCCCCAGCCAGCACCAACTTTGAGTGAGGGTAAATAATAATCAAATACATCACTGGGATGAATGGCTTGTGATGTTGAATTTCTTATGGGTCGTCCCCCTTCCAAGTACTAGGTCAGAAATTGAGGTTACGGCGTCGCTTGTGCCCGCGGATTCGGATCGCTTGTGCCCCGAATGGTTGTTTGTTCATTGTAGAACATCTCCATATATGAGTCCCCACTCCCCGGTCCCCACCCCTAAAACCCCAGTGCACCCCAGTTCCCATCTAAACGGTCGTTTGTCCATTTGTAGAACATCTCCAAGTCGAGGTCCCCTGTCCCCCGGTCCCAACCCCCTAAAACCCCCAGGCCCCCACCAGTTCCCNCTGGTGTCGCCTGGAATCGGAGAATATTTTGATATTTCAATATTTTCAACATTGTATGTGAAGAAATATTTTTCGATATGAAGATATGTTCAATATATATTTCAATATTTTTCAATTCTTTATGTAAAGAAAGAAATGTATTTAAATATTGAAATATTTTAGTATTTTCATTTTTTCAATTTCTTAAGATATTTGAAAAATTTTTTATAGATATTTAACTGGTTCTGGAGTTCTGGAGTCTGGGAACTGCCAACATGTAAATATTTGAATCTTAAAATATTTTAAGTAAAGAGACAAATTCAAATGTTTGAAAATTAATATTTTTGAATATTGATTTTGAATATCTTAAATATGAAATTGGTTCTGGAATGCGAGAACTGTCAATGTTTGAATATTCAAACATTTTTGATATTTTGAAGTATATTTCAATATTTAGATACCAGAAATTGCCCTGGTCCTGGAATCCGAGGATAATCTATTTACCTTTCTCCCCCGTGCCTTTGCGAAGATTTGTTTTGTCTTGCGGCCCCTGTGCCCTATAATAGTGTTAGCAAAGTTTGGTGTATTGCTTATGGCATCGGAAGTTGCACCACCCAGTACAATGAGAAAGAGCATACCGTGGTGGCGCGTTTCGCTTCTCACCAAGATGCTGAGATGGCAATCGAACTACTGCAACATGCGTCGTGGGCTTGAGAAACAGCATCAGAGATCCCCTTGAGATTTGCTTTTAGAATCAAGCACATTAGGCTACAAAGAACAAACATTTTAGTACAGGGGTATCCCTCCCATTTAAGATACAGGAGTACAGAATGATTCTGTACACCCTGGATGTCTCGCACAATCTACCTTAGAGTCCTGAAACATGTACAGTAGAGATCACTATGGAATGCCAACGGTTTTTGGCTGAACATGACCCATCAAAAACTCACCGGTATGGGTACGAGAGAAGGAATCGTGCGGAGGGTCGCACAGAAAGGATACAGACAAGCTGTGTGGCGAAGTTCAAGATTGATGACATGTTTGATATGTTGAAGGCTGGTTTGGGAACCCACCCTAAATTGGCTTTAGCGGACCTTCCTTTGCCAAAAAAAAGGGTGGCAAACAACTCAATCTTAAGTGTCCGTAAATTATGGTATCGTTTTTGTTTGGTTTGTTCCTGGGTCTGTAAATTCTATACATCTGATAAGTTTGATTAGGATTGAGAACTTGGTTGTGTACTTTTAGAATTTCCACAGGGACAATCAAAGCATTCTACATCTTAGTGAGAAAAATCTCCTTTGAAATGGGGACTTTACCATTTGCCCCGGTGCATGCTGTTGCTGCCGATGTTGCGATCTTGGCAGTCCATGCTTTTTCCACAGGGAAAAGATCACCATGATACTGATGCAGCATTCACACCGGGCCAAAGAATGTATGCAACTAGTCACCAAAGTATGTATGCAACTAATTATACACAAATAGTAACGGACTAGCCGCGACAGAAGCTTCAGAAGGCAAACTGCTTTTAAGTCAGGGAAAGATTTTGCTATAGAATTTGTTCTATACGGTCAAACCTTATGCTAAGAAACCTTTCCACTGCTGCCAGACTCTCGCAGCTTTTTTGATGTGCACAGGAGCAGTAAGAAATTTTTCAATAGCCCAGACTCTCTGAGCGCATTTCTTAAGCCTCAATATTTTCAATCTTTGTGGATGGCTTTATGTCCCACATGGGAACACACTGTTTTTTGAAGGTGGAAAGGATGGCTGATTCGAAGATGATTTTGCGACTGCTTTTTCCAAGGCGAAAGAGCCAAGAGACTTCGATACAGCCTGCACGACCAAAATACGCATGTAGCCATATAACTGTGTGTCAACATAGCGTTTGATTTTCCAGTGACGTGGGAACGCATTCTTGTTTGAAAGTGGAAGCGTGGCTGATTCGAAGTCCATTTTGCTGTTTTGCTTTTTTTTCCGTTGACCTCTATATGAATGCAGACAGTAATTCCTTCCGCTCTAATTTCTATGAGCTCTTTTGAGGAAGGTCGTCAGAGTCAAGTTTAGAGAGTGTCTCTGTGAGACGGCAACGAGCCAAGCCTGACAGAGAGAGGTATGCGTGTTTGTAGTTCCAACAGGGTGGAAACACACTGTTGCTTGAAAGCGGATGGCCTGGCCGTGGCTGACTGGATCCGAAGTCTTGTGCAAGCGGAAAGAAAAACAAGATGAAGATGCAGTCATCAAAGTCTTGCATAATGGGAAAGAAGCAAAATCACATTATACCCATTGTTCCCCTCCACCCCCCGTCCCCACCCCTAAAACCCCAGTCCCCCCCAGTTCCCAACCTAAAAGGTTGTTGTTTGTTCATTGTAGAACATCTCCATGTACAAGTCCCCTGTCCCCNTTGTTTGTTCATTGTAGAACATCTCCAAGTCGAAGTCCCCTCTCCCCGGCCCCACCCCTAAAACGCCAGTCCCCCCCAGTTCCCAGCCTAAATGGTTGTTTGTTCATTGTAGAACATCTCCATGTATAAGTCCCCTGTCCCCCGTCTCCACCCCTAAAACCCCAGTCCCCCCCAGTTCCCAACCTAAATGGTTGTTTGTTGAAGTGTACACAGTTGATTTGGGGCGCAAGTGATCCTTTTTGATGGGCGCAAGTGATCTATTGAAGGGCGAAAGGGGTCACTGGGGCCCTAGGGGCCAACCCAATGATATACACCCCTGAGTTCACTGACATGACTGGCTGGAAAATCTCATTCTTCAAATGGTGCATGTTCTGTTGTCATGTTAGTTTGTCGGGGGGGCACCTACTTTGGGATGCCCGATTTCACAAAGGTATAACAGAAAGATCCACATCTCAAGCACACCATGGAAACACCCCTGCAGTTTAATATGGAACGGTGAAAATCAGCCCCTGGAAAAGGAGTTTCCGAACTTGGAAAACGTCATGACTTCAGGTTCCATGTTTCATCCCCAAACTTTGGGGGTGTTTTGAAATTCTTTCGAGAAAAACACATTGCTTGCCTCAGAGTTTAATTTTTTGCATTGGACTATTGGATGTCTTTGGTGTCGTTTTTGTTTGACCGTTGAAAAAACAGTTGAGGTATGACCACCAGTATGATTCCGAAGTTGAAGCAGGAGCAGGTCACGTAGTGGTCATGTATTATTTTTGACGAATCTGCAAGTCTACCTGAAATTCTCTGTGGAAGCAATGGTGGAATATTTTATGGAACATATTTAATTATATCGGCTCAATGATGGATTCCTATTTTTTTCTGATATAGAAATGGTATGATGGTGGAAATTTGCTTAAATGAAAGTCTATCCGCATTTCTCTCCGCAAAATATGTTTGTTTACCTTTGCAGTTGCAGTTGCACCTTGTAGAAGATGTCGGCCGTTTTTTTTTCGGCGATTTTGCATCACCAGCAGATGTCGGCTTGACAGGAGATTTCGATAATTGGGAACGGTATTCCCAATAAATATGTATATAAATATGCATATTCACACTATAGATACGTATGAGGACATAAAATGATATTATTTGGTTCAATTAACATACTATTTAGATCTATTTAGAATCTGCTTATTATGTGTACTAAAGATCATTTTGAACGTGGCAGTATATTACACAGATGTAGTATATTCTGAACTATGAATTGAACGTGATAAATGCACTGGAATGAGTTTTTAATTGTCCCTTGTACTTCTCCATCAAATTATTGGGTTGCCAATCTGAGATATCCTCTGTGAAACTCCTCTCATTTTAAATGGCGAGCCGGAGACATCATTGCGCAACAACACCTCTCAGAGTGTTGGTGCTGATAGTTGCACCTCAGATCCATTTGGGGTTTGGGTCTATGTATTCATCTATATTGAATTTGAGAAAGGTTCTGAAATTCATCATGTGAAAGATGTGATGGATTGTTTCCTTCCAGTACTATAATACTCATCGAGTCAGTTTTAGGGCAAACACTTCTACAGTCAGATCCCTTCCACCCCTACGCTTGTGGCTTTGTCATTTCATTTGGCATAAGCCATAAAGGCACGGAGATTTCCTCAGCCGACCCTATCCGCTGCTTCACCAACCAAGGGCACATGGGTCTCGCTCCATGCCTTCAGCTTGCCTCGCGAGCTCTGTGGCAAGGACTCTTTGGTTGAAGTTAACCAAGATTCAGCAGAGCTTACCGAAATAATGTCCCTTTTTTCGCAATTTGTTCCAGCAAATTTTCTGCAAATTCCTTTTACAAGATCCTTTTTGGAATTGGAAACAACAAAAAAATCGTTTCTATGTTTCTTCACTTCATTTTTGCCATAGTCCCAAAAAAGGTGGTATAGGCGAGTTTTCCACCGAAAATGCCACGGTGTCGTGGGAGGAAGTCAACAGTGTGCCGCGACGGCTGTTGGGCGCTGTGGTTGCCGTAGAAGTGATAGCACCGGCAAGAGTAAAAGCAGAAGTTTCTGCGCTCCCCGTGGTGTCTTGGAACAAAAGTCATATGCAACACAAAGCTATTTTGAATTGACTCGGTTCTACCAAGAGTTAAGAATCAAAGAAATGCAACATTTTATCTACTATCGCTTTTCTGTGTGTATTTGTTCTCCCCAATTCGTTGGGCTTCACCCAAAAATTGGCGGCTTGCTTCACCCAAAACAAAAATCCAATCCATTTGGGGCAAGAAGGGTTTTGTTCATCGGAGCAGGCTGGTTCTTCGAAGTTGATGCCTACGATTGGCTATGGCACTTGTTGTCGACCTGGAGCCAGGGGAGAGGATTCCGATTGTTGTCCGATTTTTCGAATCTCTTGGAAGGAGAAATCCCCATGATGCTAACAATAACAAGTTGACCGGGTCGTTTTTCCTTAAGAAAAAAAAACAACTCCGGATAGAAGATTCTGGAGAATTTTGTCCATGTTGCGACTCGCAGTAGTATTTTTCGGGGGAAGTTGTTTTCTTTTTTTCAATTTTGATATTGCACCATGGTAAATATGTTTCCTAAGACATCGGGCATCCCCATATTTTACCCCACAACTGGACCGGAAAAAATGCCTTCCGTAGGAACTCGTGGAAGGCGTGAAGGCCTATCTTGCGGCTGGCGGGAGGCATGGGGGACCCCAGTGGTATCTATTGTATATACATGCATGTAGATAGATAGATATACCGATGATATTACATATATATATTACAGTACTTGTAGACCTGAATCCTCCCAAGGTCTGGGGGGTTGAAATTTGAAACCTTTGGGAGGGTCTAGGTTTTGTTGAAACATCTGTCGCTCCATCAGCTCTGAGACAATCATAGATGCACTGCCAGGCTCATTGACACAGCCCAAATCTATAGCAATCATGAGGATATTGCTGAGGCTTGCTGATGCAGGAATTGGGAGGGTGAATGGCATAATTTTTCTGGTCGGAACGGGGCCCAGTCGTTTTCAGATGCATCGGTTAGTTGGTTGGATGACAAGAAAAGCCGAGCAGTGACTTTTTTTGAATTGTGAGCAGTCTTCCTGACATCTTCATCATCTTCATGACTGGTATAAAAAGGCTCCATGATGAATACATGCGTTTTTTCCGTGTCTGCTATGTCAAGGATGCTTTCCCGTTGTCGAGTGCCAATTCTCACTGGCTCGTCATGTCTCTGATGTGTTTGGTTTAAGCCGATTCAACATGATCAAGATGTATTTACATCCTCGTGATACATAACAACCACAATCTAGGCTGGAATTTTTTGAAAGCAAAGGTGGATGGTTCAGAATTAGTTTACCAATTTCATTTTTTTTTTTCTGGGGGGGGGGGTGCGGTTTTGCTTTCCCTAAAACTATCATTGTTTCCCTTTTTCAAGGCAACTTTCAAAGATGATGATGCGTTTTCTGTGGAAAAAAACACAACGTGAGAAATAAAAAATCCTTCCCTGAAGTTGTGGAGATTTTTTTCAGAAAATATCCAGGCGATCCAACAAAGTGCTGTGGATCGTGAAGAGCTTTGGATAACATCAAAGGTACGAGTACAAAGTTGCAATACACCTGATGATGTGATCAAGGTGCCGGAGGTTTTTTTTTTTGTCCATTTTTTGGGTTGAAAAAATGATGAGGAGGATTTCTGTTTCAATGCTTGGGGGCAAGATTTTGGATGATAGCCGCTACTTGTATATATTTCTTTTTTGTGATATGTTATCAAACCCGTAATAATATATAATATCAGATAATATCAGTCATAACCAGCTAGAAATCTCGGAAACTAGGACCCATCTAGGACCCAAAATGTGTAGATTAAATATGTAGAACATGCACATCAAAATGAGGATTCACCATTTGGAAAAGCAGCCGAAAAGCACGATTTTTTGGCAGCCTGGCTTTGAGGCAGTAGATACTTCGTTACAGCAGCTTGATATTGGCTATTTAGAGCCCTGGATGCAAAAATGGACAACAAATGAAGTCCAAACTGGCTCAGTATGCTGTGAAAAGCCTCGCAAATAGAGTCTTCAAAAAAAGAAACATGAAAGCATATAAGCATATATAATAAGTTCATTCTTTCAGTGTTCACACCAGTTTTAAAGAATGATTCAAAAGCCTGGCATCTCCCAATTCTTTAGCTTATTTTTGTCAACTGGGCATTTAAGCCTTAAAACATACATTCAAGGTGGGGCCCCTACCAGGTATAAGTAGGGGAAAATTAAAAAACTCCACTTTTTTTGGGTTAAGTTCCCCACTTACGGCCATTTATTTTCTTATAACTCAATAAATTGTCCATAGAGTCCAAGTGCCAAGGACTTGATGTTACTTCATGGTGGTGACGGATGGGGTATCAGTCCTGAAAGAGATGAAGCACTTTGGCGTGGTCTCATTGCAGCTCAAAAGGCAGGGCCGTTTTTTTTTTGAAAAAGGTGGAAGATGTGGCTTCATGAGTCAAAATAATGAGTTTATTTTTGGAACAGAATTGGTTTTTGTACACTTTTTGTCTTTCAACAGCTAAAGTGAGAATTCATGATTTATTGGGAAGCATGATTAGTGTTTTATTTCATGTTTTGTTTTTCACATTCATCGATTAGTGAAAAAATCACAGCTTTGTGGATTCCTTCTTCCTTCAAAAAACCACAGTGCTTTTGTGACGGGCAAACTTTGGGGTGCTGAAGTAACTTGGCTGAACCAAAATGCTTCTTTTTTTGATAGGGTGGAAATGGAATAAACTGTTGGATTCCATAGGAAAAAAAGGGACCCAAGAAATTTAGCCACACGATTTATGTGGTGTGTATATATGGGGGTTGATTTTTTTCAGGGTGTATACTTACCATCCAAAGGGTTTTCCAATCATTTTCCTTATGACTGGACATTCTAAACTCATTCTTTCTATCTCTCCATGACTTGAAAGTCATGGATTAGAGACCTGAGACGTGGCTGATGAAAGGCTGGAAAGGTGCGTAGTATTGGAGTGTCGAACCACAATCGGGATGCTTGGAAACAAACTACTGTAGTGCACTAGTTGGACATGAAATTGCTTGGGAGGATTCTTTTCCATCATGTCCGGATTTTTTTTTCAAATTCCCAAGTTGCTGGTGCAGTATTTTTTTGCTTGGAAGATTGGTGTTGGACTATCTATGACTATCAGATTGTGGGTTTGCACGCTTAATACGTTGATATATATACACAAATATATTATGCAAATGTCTTGTAATAGCTAGGGCATGTCTCTGAATATATGATTCATCGCCTCTTCATAAGCAATACTTTCTGTGAATCATCATCTCTACAACAGGTTGCCAGTTCGAAGCATCACGCCACAATTTGAAAAAAAACTGCACATCGAAATTTGGGGCTTTTCGGGTCAGTGAGAGGGGTCCAGAACCCCAGCAATGTCCTGTTTTTTTTGTTCGTTTCGGAAGCGAAAAATTGGTGGCTTTGATTTTCGGATGACTTGTTTGTTGCATTTTTTTTTGAATGGGAAGTGACCCTGGGGATGATACTGTTTGTTTCATTTTTTGCATTTTGTTGAATGGTAAGTGACTGACCAGCCATTTGTGACGTTCACCGTGAAATTTTGTTGGTGAACTTTTTCAACCGGGACCGAGATGGAAAGAGCTTGTGGCTTCTTCAGATCGGTTTTTCGCTCTGTTTTCTTCAAGACTCGGCTCCTTGTTGTACCCTAAGAATCCGTGGATCCAATGGAAGGTTTTTTTTTTCACTATAGCAGGGGTGTTGTGGGGGGGGTCCTCAAACTAGCCATTTTTGGAAGGGTCTGGATTCTGAGGGTATTTCAAAATGAACATATACCCCATGTAAGGATGTTTTTTATTCAATAGTGGTGGAATGCAGGTTTTGAACACTTCCCACTTCTCCAAGGAAGAGCTGGAGCGACTTATTGCCAAGACCAAAGTTGTACCTGCTGTGAATCAACTTGAATTTCATCCTTGGGTGCCTTGGATCCGAACATTTTTTGTGTCGTTTTTTAGCCAGGGTGTGGGCTGACGAATCCACGCAAAACTGTGAGGTTTTTGTACGAAACGAACAGCAGTCATCGACACGTATTTTTGAAATAGTTTGATATTCACTTTGCATTTCAAGAAACACATACTGGGTACCTTGTAACATTCAAGATGTGAGTTTTCAAAAAATCTCAATGACAATGAATGGATTTAATTGAATCTATACCCTCGTCTTCCAGTTCCAAAAAAAGTGGAACCAGGGGTCTAGGTACCTGATATGTGAGCGAGCTTGGGAGCTTGGTTCCAAATATAAAGGGAACTGGAAGATGAGGGTACACCAGGGTAAAAGTAGATGGCACAGTTACCATGTATTGGTTTATATATGCCATGTATTAACCCACCTTTTGGGGACTGTGCCATGTACTTTGGCCATGGGGTATATATTTATGTACTGTATATCTATTGAAATCGTCCTTTTTTCATTGCTGAGGTGCCAGCAGAAACCCGAGACTTAGTGCGTTGGTGCCAGGAGAAAGGAATTGTCGTGACGGCGTATGGCTCCCTAGGCACCGAGTGGGGAACAGAAAAATGGCACTTGTATACCTGAAATGTAACACTTTTGGGTACTTGTAGTAATTAAAGATTAAAAAAAAACCAATGGCTGTTTTCGCAGCAGGTGATTTTGTGCGCATGAGATTTGGATTTCGGTTTTTGCCAGGTGGCTCCGTGAACAAAGCGCGTGGCGAGGCGTGAACCTTCCGGCCATTTTTTCAAACGAATTGGCGGCACAAGTGTTTGACAGCAACAAACATGAATGGCCAGAAAAAATGATCAAGTCAAACTGAAAGGCCTGGAAGGTTTCGGTTTCAACGAAGCGAATCAACGATTCAGAAACCTGGAAACCTGCCTTGCAGGTTGTTTCTCAAGTGGCGAAGAATTATGGCAAAACCAATGCTCAGGTGCGGTGGTTTTTGTTTTTGTTGGGTGGAGTTCTGAGTCGGTCTCCTTTAAGAATTACGCAAGTATGAGATTTAGAGATTGCAAAGCGCTGGGGGACAATTGGGTGTACCCCTAACAGTGTACCCCATGGTATTTATTATTCTGTTCTCTAGGGATTCTCGAAGATTATAACCCATAAACTATATAGGGCCCTATATTTGGATTTCCCATAGGGGTACCCTGGTAGGGGTACATCCAACTATCCCCATGACATAAAAATCTCACCTCTTTCAATCAATCATCCACTTGTTCACTCCAGGGGACTGGTATATATTTACCTACATAAACCATAAACATCAACTATTCATGTAGGTAAAGTATACCATACATTCTGGTCAAATTATAGCGACCGAAAACACGAGTTTTCACCCCAAATGGTGGTTTAGTAAAGGAAATCCCCCTTATTTCAGGAAAATCCAGGTTGGTGAAATAGTATAATTTGGCCAGATACATGGATCCCATCGGAACTGAATCTTTGAAGATGCCACGAAGTTCGTTGCAGTTTGCCCGAAAAGAGGTGCTGTTACGATGGGCACTGGATCAGGGTGTAGCCGTGATCCCAGGAACCAACTCGGCATTTTGGCAAGCAATTTTTGTTACGGAGACCTACGGAAATCTCCCAAGGTGACAATGGGTGGTCTTCAGGGAAAAGACATGGGAGCAAGTTTGCGAACATTATAAGTTTGATTCAGGCAACTTTTTCCCAAAATCCACTGAGTTTGAAAAGAAAAAGACACTGTCATCACATCGATGAACCTGACATCAATATAGAAACATATCCCCCCGAAAAAATGAACATGTCACCATATGTCACCTAAAAAGCAACCATTGATTTTCAGGGGATGTTGTAAGTTTTTTTTGGGGAGTAATTTTTCAAAATAGATATGTTATATCCAGCTGTAAGGTTTGCGTAACATGTGTGTGAAAGTTGGCAGGAATGCCAGTTCACTTGTTCTGGAGTTGCCAGTTGGCATCAGGAATTTTTGACAAGAAAGTCTGATGCGTTCCATGACCGTATGCACAAACCAAGACTAACGGCTGGAACCTGAGAATATGGGCCCCCTGGAAAAGGACAATCATCTTCCAAACCATCATTTTCAGGTTCTATGTAAATCTTCGGGGGTGTAGTTGAGAGTGTTTTGGCAGATCTTCTTGTTGCCCAACTTTTCTTTCACAGCTTTGAACAAGTATCGAATACTCACTCATCCCCCGTGTCCGTGACTTTCCGGAAGCTCTGCAAGGACCTTTGTTCATTCCCTAATGCATGTGGCCGAATATCATAAAAGTCAGTGCCAGCCACTTGGAGTGAACACAGACAGAGTGCCATTGAGGAAGAACATATCCGGGAGGACTTGGATCTCAATTTTCATTTGGAGAAGAAAGATGCACAGCTCATAGATACTTGGTGATGGTGTGAAGATGGGTAGTTGCAAGGAGTTCTGGTTATGGAGTTCCGAAAAGTAAGAGGTATGATCTGAAATATATCAATGTGTTGTTCTTCAATCCCATACAAGTAGGTCCATGGGACTGGTATATTTACCTATACATAAAACCACAAAAATCAACTATTCATGTAGGTAAAAATACCAGTCATGGATGGTATGGGAATTGTTTCTTCGTGTTGATTCTTGATTCCTTTTCTGAATACTGCACTGGTGGAGCCTACTGGCGACTAGTTTCATTTGATCAGGCTCCAAGATTTCAATCATCCGACAAATCGATGTTTTCGGTCTATCTTAGGTTCGATGTTTTCGGGGGAATTTTCTTGGAACAATCTCACCCCCAAAACGAGTTCTATATGTTTGATTTCTAAATGGGTGTTTCCAAAAATAGGGGTACCCCAAAATGGATGGTTTATAAAGGAAAACCCTATTAAAATGGATGATTTGGGGGTACCACTATTTTTGGAAACCCCCAAATATCGGGAGAGTATCTGTTTGAGGTTAGCTACTTTATTTTTCAGGAAACTCGTTTTTTGCATAGAAGCAAAAAGAGTCGCTGGAACATCACCAACTCTGGGGAATTAGATGCTTGAGTTACAACATCCGCGAGTTATACGTAAGATTTTCCAACTCTATTTAGAGGGGTTACAATGATTACAACCCCAGGAAAATATATATCTATCTAAGGCCATCTGTTTGGGGTGAAAACGGATGGTTTAATTCCCTCCATCTTTATAACTACAAATGGGGGTTTAGCTTGTGGGGGTTACGACTTCCTCCCTTTTGCTCAAGTCGTTGGAGAAACCCTAGGAGACCAGCAGTGCACCTCAATACTTCACGCGATGGCGCAATTGCCGAAGCGGTTGTGCTTAGCAGAAAAAATTGCGTCACCGAAGAAACGCAGAAGCTTCGGAGTTGCAAACGTTGAGATCTTGGAAGAAATTTGAATGAATGTAAAGGATCTTGAGATCTCAGAGGGACAAACCAAGCAATTTTCAGATAATTGCATTTGATTTACATGAAAATGATATCACATGGGCTCATTTGCTGTCTTTTATATTCAGAAGTGCCTCATGTTCATTCATTTTCCTATCAGAACAATCTGGATTCATTTTTTTCGGACACTTCCTGAAGTGTTCTCCAAATCACCAGGACGAGATGTGAGATGAATCTTCACTATACGACCTGAGATGCTTGGAACTTTTGGGAAACCGGGAAAATACGGAGCCCAGTCAGTTGGGTTTGCTCCAACTACCCATGATCACCCCTGAAAACTTTTTCGGGAATCACCTCGAAAAACGAAAAGGACATTTCCAACACCATTTTATTATTTATAGGATAGCCAACCACCATTTTTTATATTAGATAGGAAACATGAAAAGAAAACAAACGGAACCGGTGGATTTTTATGGACCATGACCTTTTGGGCTTCCAACAAAAACGCCTTGGATGTGCCATTGAAACGAGCCGAGCCGCAACGGAATTTCCATCTGAGGACTGAGGACGTCTGTTTCCGTTCGCCAAACGCGGGACGGCGGATGGCCGGTGTGGTGGTCAACATGGAATAAGGAGGAGATGCAGCCAACTGTAGAGATCAGAGATCCAGGTCAAGATGTTCAAGGCTCCCAAATTGCTTCAAAACGCATCGGCGGCGCTGGCGCTCTGATTTTTTTGGTTGAACTCAGGAAGATGTGAACTTTACAGTCAGACTGTACCACATGGTTTGCCATCAGTTTGAGAGTTGTGTGCGGGGGTGTCTTTGTCTTGGTGCAGTATCCAGAAAAGTTTTGTTTAGATTTGCGGGTGATACGAGCATCTAATCATCCAATGCGTTTGACAGTTATACTTGAAAACGTCAATGCAATCTATGTACATCAATGTGCTCTGACGTGACTGTGAATGTATGGCTTGCAAATCCTCCTCTGATTCAGGGCCGCATGTACTTTCTCAAGACATTCTTCAAAAGTGCGACCCTGAGACTCGGTAGCCGCATGGACTCGGACAGTCTTGCTGCAATGTTGGACCATGCCCAGGTGGTAGCAGTTTTTGATGGAAGGTACCCCTCCCTGGGAACGAGAAAACATATGCCCCCCTACTGGTACGCCAACCGCCACTGACTTGAGTCGATGATTTTCCGGCACCCTCCCCAGGTGGGATATGGAAGTACGTGGCTTATCATCACCGAGCGGCGCTATAGAAAACAACGAGCGGCGCTGAGCTTCCGATGACCTGGAGGTTGAAACTTTTGAGAACATCAGCGGGTTTTGTTCTGCACATTATGAGTTCTTTAGATGTCTTGGATTTGATGGGAGATCATCCCAACATGCCAACACACCGAAGTTTCGTCCCTGGTTTGATCTCGCTTCCTGAAGGCTATTGGCTCGCGTTTTTGGTGCAAGACATATGTTTTGTATGGAAAAAATGCGTGGCGGAAACAGGAAAAACAAAACTGGCCTTGCATCATGAAATCTTAAAAATTGCTGGGAGCTAGCAACAAAAACAAAACATGAACAACCTTGCAGGTATTTTTTAACACCTTTTGGCACAATAGAACTTGAGTGGGAAATGTTTTTTGTATATGTCTAGGTTCCTTTCAAAACGTGGGTGGATTTTTTTCTCTGTCCCCCCGGCCCGCCATGGCTGTTGCAGGTGGGGGGATTGATGATTGTGATGGCGAGATTTAGGGCAGATGCAGATCGTATATCCAAATATCAAATATGTTCCATTCCCTTACCATCCATGTATGGTATATTTACCTACACTTGGTTGTTTTTAATGGTAAAATATGGTAAATGTAGGTAAATATACCATACATGGATGGTATGGGATTTGCTTGTTGGGTTTTTGGGAGGTGTGATGCTATAGATGCTGCACGAATCCAGAAAAGCTTCATGTAAAATTTTGATTCGCATTCACTACAATCATTCACCCATCTATAGTTGTTTTGTACTTTATACTGGAAATCGTCAATGCAATCTGTTTACATCAGGTACTCTCTGATGTCAATAGAGTGGGTGACTGTGAATGTATGGCTTGCAAATCCTCCTCTGATTCAGGGCCTCACGTACTTTCTGAAGAAATTCCTCAGAAGTGCTACCCCTCAGATTCGGTAGCCGCACGGGGAAGGCAAACAAAAATGCCTCAAGTGGTAGCTTTCACCTGAGAGTTGTGGAGTATCCGGCCATGGACAAGTGCATTGTAACAGCGATATGGTCTCTATTCTATGGCTTCAGGGTGATCCATTGTTTTTTTAGTTTGGCAGCAAAAAGCTACCAGTTGCTTGTCCCACAACATCCATGGTTTCCAGAAAGACGCACTCTTCTCTTCTTACTGCAATATAATATGCGTACATGTAATATGTATATATATTAATGATATATACATATGATATATGATACAATCGTAATACAATCCGTACATCACTACTTTGTGTGATTCTCTTACTATCATCCATCTTCATATCTTTAGAGCTTCAGATTTGGTAACACCAATCCCCATCCACTCATTCAAAAAGTGTTACAGTAGAAATCTCGGACATTTGCCAAAAAAGACAAATTTTGTCCAAGTGTCTTCTTTTGTGTCAATTGAGTAGTGAAAAAAATGGCCCTGGTTGCTTAGGGTTTGTAGGCAATTATACTATTACCTTTTTTTTTGCTCGAAGCTGCGAGAGAGTGCCAGTTGGTCCCGGGCGGAGCGTCCTTCAGTCAGCAAAAGGTAATTATACTACCCAATAATGTGGGATAATAATCCAATTTAAGGATCCCTACTGTTGATGGAAGAAATTCTGCACCAGTTGATATGGAGAATATCCAATTTTCTACAAGGTTGCATACACCCCAGGTAGTGTTTGGGATTTCTTCCATCAACAGTATTAACCAACCAGGATGACTCATGGAACGTAAGGGACCAAACGGGTTTGAATCTCGTGGCTCAGTTTTGGTCGTTAAACCGTTCAGGCTGGATGAATTCTGCGGAGAATTGGATTTGGCTCGACCTCTTGGAGGGCCTTTGTGGTGGAATTCCCTCTTATGGACCGACGGAAAACGGGTCGCCAGAAAAAAAACAACGGCCAAAAAACGACTGTCGTCGTCATGTGAAAATATGGATGGAAATCCAAAAATAGGGGGGGTTCCCTCCAAATCATCCATTTTAATAAGGTGTTTCCATTATAGTCACCATCCATTTTGGAGGAAAACCCACTATTTTTGGAAACATCCATATATGTCTTTATATTCTTTCGAAAATAAGAAACAGACATTTTCCCCTCCCTGAAACTAACAGCAGTTCGCACCAAAAGGAAGATGATTTTCCTTTTGGGAAGACGGCCTATTTTCACGGGCGAACTGTCAGTTTTAGGGCGGGTTAATATATATATATATATACATTAAAGATATGGAATGTTGAATGACTCTTGAATGACCAGCCTTTCATATAGACCTATGATGGTTTCCTTATCCTATGTTTTTTTTGTATTTCTTCTGATTGGATTGTAACTTTATGCATGGCTTGGGGCGTTTTACTCTGATCTGCTGTTGGTGGTTCAGAAATCCTGCACCACCGCACCACCTGTGATGGCCCTAAAACCATGTGAATTCTGGGATATCTACTACATCAACTGGTTAGCCGGAGTTCTGAACCATCAACTGTAGTTTGATAGATTGAAAGAAACCATTTGAGCAGTGATCATTTCACCGCAGTTTGATTGTTCTATATACATATATATATATATATTGGGGATGAAAAGTCTACCCAGGTCGGTCAATATGCCGATATTTTGCTGAGCAATTTTTAAGGATGTTTCATGTCACAAGGGTTTTGATCACTGCTCATGTAGTCACTCAAATTCTCTCCCCAAAATTTTTAGTCGATTTGTCGATTAAAGTTGCAGGACGAACTTTCCACCCTTGTCGATGTTTAGCGACAAAAGCTCCAAAGAGGCCGGGGTTTCAGGATTTTTCGGGATATTCGTTGAAGGTAAGGTTTTTTTTTCTATCATGTCAAAAGATTTCCCAAATCATCCGATGGATGGCAAGTTCAGAGTTTTGGAACTACAATTGATTATATTTACCCAAAAAAATTGCCGCAAAAAATCTCACAAAGCGGAGTTTCGCTTGTTGGGAAGCAAGCTGTGGATGAAATATCAGCAGCTTTAACCTCCCGTGCAGGGCAAGAATTCCGAATTCTTTGCCAGCCTGGCAGCCTTAAACACCGACAAGAGGCCACGGATGAACCAACAATTTCCGGACTCCAAAAAAGGCATCGAGATTCGTTGAACTTTTTTTTTGGTGCTGTGAAGGTTAGTGCAAGTGCAACAAATTGCGGAACTTTTTTGCGAAATTGTGAAGTTGTTGGTGCAACAAATTAACTAATTATATGATGGCTAAGTGTTCATTTGATTCAGCCAGTTTCAAACTTCAGAATTTGATGTGTTTCCACATGTTCCTTGTTACCTCGATCGGGTGTGGTGATGGTATGTGACTACATAGATTCACGGACCAGCCTATTAGCTCCTTGCAGGATTCTTGTGACACACCACGTGCATTGCGTTGTTTTTTTTTCTTCATCACTTACTTGTAGTTCAAGATGCCGCCTTGCATTGTTTCTATATTCATCTACATTCTTGGCGCATGTGTGTTTGACCCGAAATCATCCCTCCTTCCCTCCCCGATCCATGGCATCTCTTGAAAAAGCCATTGACGAAGTACCAGAATTCAAGGGAGGATGAGTCGTTGATATTTGTACACTCATGATCACTCACTTATTTATGCCCAGAGATATGGATACCGCTTTCATCCCTACTGCATTTGGACAACACTCAAAGTGTTCAAACCAAGCCGTTTTTTTGTCAACTTGTACTTGTCTTGTGGTTTTACGCGAGAGGCTAAGTGAGCAGTATGTGACCTTCACTGCAGCAAGACACGTGCAAGCCCAAGTTGGGTTTCCACGCGTTCAGCATTCAACACATGTTTGTTTAGCATTTCTTTGAACATTTTCAAACAAAGCTTCGGTCCTTAACACAATGAAAGACCATTTTGTTGTGACTGGATGTCTGGCATGTCTTGATGTATCACCAGAGCTGGTCCTTTGAAGCTGCTCCATCGTAGGATTTGTGCAATTCCAGCAGCATGCCAAAGAAGAACTGCCGACTGACAGCTCCAAACTCAGTGGATTTTTCAGCTGGCCCGATATGGCCATATGACCATACAAAACACCATTCAAACTTGGGTAGTTCGTGGATGTCCCCAATTGTAATATACGTAAACAGATTCTCCTCAGGTGAGTGTTCCATCTACGGCTTGAGAAATTATCATGGATTTGATGGAAACCCTTCAGGTCGAGTGCATGCAATATGAGGGCGTTCGCGTCCCTGCCTCAAATCTTTGCCACCTTTTTTTGTTTTGTTCGTTTCTTCCTCGGTCGAAGAAGCCACCGAAATCACGCAGGGCGGCTTCCGACATGGCGTTTTTTTTTTTTAAACGAACTCACCGATGATTTTTGGGTGCCGACTGGGCGACTGACTGGTGCGGCTGTGTGCATTTTCAAGGAATGTCAATGGAACTTCCCTTTGCAAGAGTACATCCCCAAGCGTGACAACCACCAAACACCAGATGCGCAGGCCTGGGGTGACAGAATTCATTTTTGTCAGATGTGATAACTGATCAAACTTGACCCGTAAAACATGATGCTGTGACTCCTATGACTAACACAACTGTTGTGTCATCGATCGTGTCACTACTTTAACTGGGCAAATTTGCAGCGTCGTATGAGATGTAACTTCCGAAAGGCTCGTCGATTCTGGGACAACAATGTGCTTCACATGGGCCTCAACGCAGAGGAGTGTTTGGGAGCTGATTCAATATGGTTGGTTCAAGTTTGAGACAGTTTCATGATGTTTTATGAATATTTCAAATGTCCATATTGTATGATGAAAGCCCTAGCTTCGGTTTAGTTCTTCATAATTGTTCGATTTCTTTTTTTTGGGAGAATGTCTTAAAGGTTACGGATTACGACTCACTAGAGATCTACCCATACCATCCATGTCTGGTATGATATTACATTATTTACCTACATTTATTTGATTTTTATGGTAAATATAGGTAAAATATAGGTAATATAAGGTGTAAATATACCATACATGGATCCTATGGGATATAAATTCTAATAATCAATTTGTAGGGTGTTATTCCCAGAAGCTCCCTACAGAAAAGATTCAACACATGATGAAGTCTTGGTGTCAAATGCGCTTCTTGAAATTTATTGAAATTTGCAACAAGTAACGATATAGCCATATGATGGTTGCAGCAAAGGTGAGATGATCTTTTTGGATCTTTTAGGACCTTCGCAGCCTGCGAAAAAAGGCTGTCAACAGTGACTTTCAGAGAATCTTCAGCGGCTTCCCCCCGGCTAAACGCTGGCGGTTTTGTTTGTATATCTCCAAGACTTTCTAGAAGGTTGGTTGAAGGAATACACAACTGAGCCACGAAACAAACCCTGATTGGTTGGGTTATAAAGGGTATTATACTACCCCAATTATATATGGATTATAATAAACCATAATATGGATCCCTACTAACCAACCAGTATAATGGTAAGTAGGATTTTTTTTTTCGTGGCTCAACAGTTGATTTTTTCGGGCCCTGGGATTTCAAGAGTGTGTTGGTTTGAATCAAAAACTGTCGTACCGTGACTTTCATTTTGGGACGGGCCTTTTCAACTTGCCCAATTGATGAGGAGTTTTCTGAGAAGGTCATGCCGGTTGGTGACATACAGGCCGACCCGGGATCTCAGAAAGCACCACTTGGGATGTTTCAGAAACCTAGGAAATAATGGGGAAGAACAACTACCTTTCCCTCAACTGGTGAGTTTGCCGGCGGACTTCCGGTTGCCATCAACAGAATCATTGGATATAAGGTACCCTTCCTCCCATCATCAGTTAGTAGGTAGTTTAAGTCCATTCTCACCAGCTCATTTTATTGAAACTGTTTGGGGTATTTATCTTCCGTTGCACACCCATGTTTCAGCTCCATCGGAAGCATATCTAGCCCCCAGCCTTGTTAAGGCAGAGATTCGTATTGCTGATTATGCAGGCAATCCAACTTGGGGTTCCGAGCCTGCACGAGATCAAATTGATCAAAGGGGAGAAAATGCAATGAACATTTGCCAAGTGTTTTTTTCCGGAGAGGTGACAGTCAAAGTATTTATATGTTCATGTTAAGGAAGGGTAAATTTTTAACCGGCATTTTTTGAACCCTGCTTTTCGCAGGTTTCAAGTTTTTCCAGTGTAGGATCATGTCGGATCCTGTATGTTTCAACACTTCCTTGGGCGCTCCAAGGTTATTATCCATGTATCATGCGCCCGGGGCCTCAACATGTCGAGACCAACATCGTCTCTTTTGACAAAATCCTGGACAAAATCTGTCAAACCACTACCCTCTGGTAAAGTAACTTAGCAATAGATACTAGGTGGTGGTTTCAAATATTTTTTATTTTCACCCCTACTTGGGGAAGATTCCCGTTTTGACTAATATTTTTCAAATGGGTTGAAACCACCAAACAGGATATAGCTGGCTGGAATATCCCCATTTTGAAATACGGAAATACATCGACTCAATCCGGGTTCATTTTCCAGCCAGCTATGTCAGTTTGCCTAAGGGTAATGGTCCGTGTTTGTTCAAGATAAACCAATTGCCCAAGCCTACAGAAATGTTGCGAAAATCATGGATCCAATTTTCAAGATTCTCCAAGACTGCTTCTCCTGGTTGTTTAGGGTAACAAACTACCCAAATATGTGGGAATTACAATATACCATTATCAGGATCCCTATTAGACAATCAGCTGGTGGGGGAACCTCTACCAGATTCAGATGACTCATTTTGTCATCCAGGCATTGCCGGTTGGCCATTCCGCATTCGGAAGATTGGCAGCTATGAAGGCTTTGGTAAGGCAAGGGAAGGGTTGTGGTCTGGGAACGTCAAAACAAGTGTACTCAAGAAATCTCCTCCTCATCATCATCATCATCATCATCATCAACATCATGATGATCATGTTCATTTTCATGTTCATGTTCATCTTTATCATCTTGATTCTCACACTCGTCCTGATTTTCGTCTTCATCTTCAATTTTATCTTCACCGGAAGCCTTTTCCAATGATCCCCAGCACATTGAGCAAGTTTTCCTTCACCCTGGCGTCCCATTCTGAAGATGATGCACCCTGAGGATTCCAAAGTTATTTTCAAATCATGGTGGAAACTGCTCACGCCCCACGAAAACTAACATGACAATGGAAAATCCGCCATGAATGAAGATGTATTTCCTATTGACTTCAGGGGATTGTCCAGCCAGTCATGTTAGTGAACTCAGGGGTGTAAATTTCTAGAGGATTCTCCTCTAAAGGAATGAAAAGGGTGGATATTTGATGATATGTGATGGGTGGGATCGATATTTTATGATATCAGATGGAGTTTGCAATGTCTCAATCGCTGTTTGTTCGATTCCCCATGCACCGAAGGGGCTTTCGGACTGTTATCATTATTTTTAACCCCCAGGCTAGGATGACATGTCCCATGAAGAGAAGACACACGCCACAAAGATTCATTTCAGCTAAGTAGAAATTGGTGGTTTCAAACATCTCTTATATAGTTGCAATTGAATGTTTCGGGATTCTACTTGGCTGTATCTCAAAATTATCCACCAAAATCACAAATAGATGTTCATAAGAGTAAGTTGCCAAAGAAAAACAAAAAACATGTGAGCCAAATAATCACCTCACCAATCGTATTCCCTTAAAACTTGGCATCGCCATAACTTCGCTTGCCCTCGTTTCTCAGGGAGGTCATCATGAGCTCAACATCGGCTGTGAGCTCAACATGGTTATTGTGACGGTTCACATCAGAGAAATGCCGACCTGAGTGTCCTTGAGAAGGAACTCTAGATCCCTCTTTTTAAGACTTTTCCTACCATCCCTGAGGTGTACTAAGGAGGATTCCTGTTTGTACCATTTTGTACCTTGCTAATCTTGCAGCATTGAGAGCACATGGTGACTATACCTCAAATTCCTGTTTGAATGTAAAAACCCTTTGATATTGCAGCTGCACAGCTACTCCTGCGTTTGTTGATGTGAAACCCGCCATTTGACGGGTTGAAACTTTCAACCATTTTCCTTTGATCATGTTGTTTCCTTCTGAAAGAACTTGTTAGATAAGAGTCGTTGGCCAATTCACGACACGTTCCTGAAGCCATTGGCCAGTCAAACTCGAGGTTTGCACTACTTTGAACAAGAAAAGTTGTGGAACCTGCTTGAAGGAACAACCAGTTTTTTACAGAATGACTGATGGACTTTCCGGAAGTAGGTGTGGAAATTCCAGCCAGAATCAAAAACCATTTATTTGAACTTGGAAGCAGAATTGATAAGAAAAACATATCCAAAAATTGAGGCGAAGAAGTTTTTTGAGAACTTTTCATGAACATTTGTGACTTTTTTTTGGATGTTATCCTGTTACAGGATACGGAAGTCTAGCGGCTACAGGGTCAGTGCCTTGGGGCCTTTTTTCCGAGGCATCCGTCATGTTTTGGTTCCTTCTGATTTCAGCTGCAAAAGTTGAGGCCGAAGCAATCCATGGAAATTCAGGGAAACCAAAGAAAAGGCTTCAAGTTTTATGTCTGGAATCTCAGATGTGAAGGGGCTGATAATGTTTTTGGATCCCCGAGGCTAAGGCCCCTTTCAGTGGTTGGTTCTTCAAAATTCCGGAAGGTTTGGAGCAGTTTTAAACCGAGTTTGGGGAATAAAGTCGGGTGTGGCCCATGATTATTCCAACGTAACTACCATGGGAACCCAGGTGGAACCCTGATTTTTAGGGGTTATAAGTTATTTCACCCATATTTCTAGGGATGGAAACCTTCATCTTTACATGGGTTGTTGGGGTCCAAGGGTGCTGACTTTCACACTGTTTCACGATATTTTGTGAATAACCTCAGTTGTTGTTTCCCAACAGTTTTTGCCACAAGTTTTGAAAAAAACACTTCATACTCTAGGGGGATTTAGGGGTCCAAAGACAATTGATTTAATGGCCTTTCCAAGGCCATTATTTTAGTAGGGATTTACAATCAACAATGCCAGGGGACTATTATTTTGATGGTCTTTGACTGGGCATATGTTTATCAAAGGCTTGTTGTATCAATTCCACCCATACTTGTTTATTGTGGACAAAATGGCCATGATTTGTAAAAGGAAATTGTTGAGTCTTGGAGGGACCAACAGTAAATCCAACTTCTGATTATGGTTGCTGTTAGATTCCTAGAATTCAATAAAGCGTTAAGGACCCTTGGACCCCAAAACCCATGGAAATTCATGAAGGTGTTCATCCCTAGAAATATGGGTTATAACTTATAACCCCAAAAAATCAGGGTTCCACCTGGGTTCCCATGGGTTCCGCCGATTCAAGAAGTTTTAGGGAAGTTTGGGCGCATTTTCAACCAAAAAAATCCTGGAAGATGCCAACCTTCCGCTGAGGCAATGCTAACAGACTTGGATTGGTTGGGACACAACTTGAACGACAAGAAATATGATGATCCCGAGGCCTTGCGGCCAAAAAAAAACACACAAATTCTCCGCATGCTGATTTTCGTGGCACGGAAAAAAAACACGTATAAGTAGCTGCCTTGTTGTTTGTTGTATTTTTGGAAGAACCATTTTTCACCGCCATGGTCCATGGTAGGAAAGTTGGTGAATCTGACATCCAGACCTTCGCTTTTTCAGGTGCCGGTGGAGAAAGGCTATGTTTGGTTCACTGTGGAGGAGACAATCATGTTGCCCACCACTTCAAGCCACGCTATTGGAAAAGGAGCAACTCAGATTCAACTTTGAGGTTTAAAAAGAACATGTTCCAAAGGGGAACAGGTGAGTGATGAATTTTTAGCAACAAAAGACAAAAGCATGGCATGAAATACGGGATTTGGAAGTTCGTCTTCACCGATGACCATTTTTTCAGGTGAGAATCAAGTTATTGGATGAAGGCATCGTTCCAGCCTGGCTGGATTTACATCATTTGCAAGTCTTCGCAGGTGCCACGGTGGCAAGTCCGACTTGTGCCGTTAGAAAGAGACAAATGAGAAGGATGAAGGATGAAGGAAGAGTTAGGATTTTGAAAAATTCAGCATAGGATTTGTCTTGGGGGGAATGCCAATGTGAGAAATATCAAGCAACATCAACTTCAAATGATCACTCCTTTAACGTTGTTTTTTAAATGTTTTTTTCCCCTTGAGGAGCGTTTAGTGGGTGTCATGATTATCATGTTTGTTGTGCAGTTTTGTGGAGTCATGAAAATGTCTTGCAAAGTTTCGTTTGAAACAACCAACATTAATATATTTGCCGATGCTACAGGTGGAGTTTCACTTGGTTACATGAGTGAAGCTCAAGTTGATTTAGAGGCGGAGGGAGCACAGGAGAGCCATCAGTCGATGTGTTGAGTTGAGATCATGGAAATACCTTGCAGTTCGTCCCCTGACATTCGCAGAGGTGGGTGGAAGATGAAGCACAGGATGAGTTGCCGTTAATGGATGGCATTAAGATGATAGTCTTTCAATATGCTAACTTTAGTTGTTTGTTTGAGATGGTGTTTAATAAACGAGTTTGAACTCGCGAAGTACTTGTAGTTTGTGGATGGCAAAAGCCTTAAAGATTTAAACATCGCCCAGAGCCACCAGGATGGAGCACTTGCCATGGGCGGTGGCAGCAGTAGTTGTGGCAAGGTACAGATACGAGAACTTGGAAGAGGGATGTTGTTGATCTTATACATATTATGATTATACACGAGATCATTTATCGTATATGTGATCATTTATAGTATATGAGATTGTATATTATAGTATATGTGATTATATAATTATTGTATACTAGTATACATTATGTGATCACAGCTATATGATTGTATAGAACATTCAAATTGTTTGATATTGATTGATCTCATATTTGTATTATATATACATAAATGTGTATTGATATTAGATATTATACTAACGTCCTTCCGCAGAACGAACATTCAACATGATTGGTTACCATCAAGTTTTCCAGCCCCGAACAATTGGAGAACAACTCACCTTGCATAAAAAAGCCTAAAAAGATTGTCCTCAAAAGCAGAAGCTTCTGAAGCTGAGAAAAGTATGTTAGCAAAGAGTTTTGTTAATCTTGGCAAGTCAACTAGATCAATTTTTCAGGTCCAAGTCTTGCGAACGGCATCACATCGCCGTGTCGTGGTGGAGAATAGTTGCAGCCGCATTGTCTTCAAGGATTGCTGGAGTGATACTTGTATGTGCGTTCACGTGAAGCACTCACTCGGCACCAGATGACATTTTGTATGATGTTGTATCACAATGTGTTCCCGAAATAAAGAGAAAAATTACACCTTCCTGTTCTCAGGTTTCCCCAAATAACAAAATTACACCTTCCTGCTTCAGTGTGGATGATGGAGAACTGTTTTTATCCGAATGAAGGACCCACTTGAATCTCAGATGAATGACCTTGTCGATATGGGCTTGGACCTTAGGATGCACAAAACGCAAGCAAGCTGCTAGTTGGATGGAATGTGAGCTGTTTGATCTTGTTTTAAAAGAATGACACGACTTAATTTCAAATCAGAGATTTTGGAATTTTGGATACACAACTCACTACCCAGAGTTCACATAAGAAACACTTTCAAGAGTGTTTCTCACTTACAAAACCCGCTACTAAACTTGATGCATCTTGTTCCATGATTTTTTTCAGCGATGAGGTTGGGCAATCTTTGACTGTTGCCATAAAGGCAAGACGAAGGGAGAGGGTTGCCAGGGTTGCCTTTCAAAACAGCTGGGTTTTAGCAGGCAAGGGCTGTTGTTGTTAAGCAGTTGAGGAGCAGCCATGATTTACCGAAACCAGGAACTCAGGATTCATTGAGCTGAGTTTTGTTGAAGCATATAAACATGAAGCTGCGAGAAACTATGGAAGTTGTTTCAAATTAAGATCCATCTTCACAAACACGCCGAGCTTTGGGCATGATATTTGAGCAAAATCAGATCTTAATTTATAAAAAGAACTATCACGTCCTTTTAGGGGCACCACTTACATAGGGTTTCACAGTTATATACATTGATTTACATGGATTCTTGAGCATCGGATGTCACACTTACCCTGTTTGTATAGTGAAACAAACACACGACCATGGGGTTCCAACAAGGATCCAACGGACCATCCGGTTCGGTTCGGTTCGGACCAACCGCCTGGTTTTTTTGTTCAACTCACAGGTGCAACAATTCGACTCGGGCAACATGCAGGTGAGATCCCAGGTTGTGTGGCAGTACTGGTTGTTTAGGGATGGATCCTGAAAAACTGGCGAAAAAATATATCAGCAAAGTGGCGGGTCTGATGTTTGATAGAGGTGCACATATGGCTTAGTCATGCCGAAGGTCAAACCTTAGTTCAAAACAGAACATGGGCAGGAAATTTCATCCCCAACAAATCCCCGTTTCAAAACACTCCCAAGAGTTCAATGAGTTTGGATGAACTTCTGACAGATATTTCGAAGTATTTTTAAAACGGCGCATTGCTGTTTTTGGGGTGTAACAAATGTTTGGTGTAAAAAGTTTCTGTTTGATACAGCTGTTTGGTGTAAAACGTCTCCACTTGGAAGAAAAGCTATGTGTATTGCAGTGAACTGCTGGCCGACGAATTGGTGCGACACGGTCCGAGCGGTCGGGAAGGTTAGAACGGGTAGGACATGCGCATGTTGGAGAACCTAGCACATAAACCAATAACCATGGGAACCCACAACCCTGATTTTTAGGGGTTATAACCCATATTTCTAGGAATGAAAACCTTCATTTTTCATGGTTTTGGGGTCCAAGGGAATATACTAAACCAAGAAGTCAAAACACAGACCAGTGATGAAAAGTCAGGTCCACGGTCAGCAACAAGACAATGGTCAGCTTCATTCCTTTTGAAACTTTGGCCCCGGTTCGCCAGAGTACTGCTCGTAAATACAATATAAGGGAGCTCCACATTACATATTCTGACCACACCTGGCCTCATAAATACATAATTCAGATTTATCCTATATATCTATACTATATATAATCAAATTTAATGTATGCAGTACGGTAAATGTTAAAGTTATATTATCACCTACAGCTGATGTGCCAAATTTCCATTATTTCCGATCATTTCCAGTTTTACCGACGTTTTCTCGTATGATCCGTCAGGGAAATGGTCTGAAGAACCTGCAGGGGATCATGGCATGGTTGATTTCAAGGTGATTCGGTGGTGGTGAAACATGGTGAAACATCCACATGTCAACTTGGAGGTGGGTGGTGAAACATGGATGAATTCTTATAAAGAAATCCTAGCTACTCCCCCACCCCCCCCCAAAAAAAAACTACCAACAATAACTATAGGTGATGGCAACTCAAATATGTTTTATTTTCATCCCTACCTGGGGAAGATGGACCCATTTTTGACTAATATTTTTCAGATGGGTTGAAACCACCAACCAGATAAGGGTTTGAGAAGGGAATGATAAGGGATTATTATATAACCACCAAGTTTCCTTTGATAAGACCTTATGAACCTTATTATTCCTGGCGCGAGGTAATTTTTCATTTCCAAAACCTGAATTTGTAGGTTTACATCAGGGGCTGAGTTCTTATCTTTGGATCAAACAGGTTTGAGCTCAGTGTTTTTGTTGGCAGTTTCTGGCATCTAGAATCAACCGTTCAGTTGGGGCTGTTCTCAGGATTTTTGAATGAAGTACCGCAGAAACCTCATTTGAAGTAAGTTTTTTGCATGTATGATATGATATGATGCCTTATATATATTCAAAAATGGTGATGTTGAATTGACTTTGGACCTTTTCAATATCCTCGCATTCTAATCTTGGCCACCGCTAATCTCGTGCAACCACTTTTTCAGATGTCTCGCGCCCCACAGGCAGCTGGACCACCACCTCTTTGCCATGGTGAGTACAAGGAGATGCCACCACAACATAACTCCGACGCAACGCATGTTTTGCTTGCATTAAAAAGCGTTGCGAAATGATAGGACTTCAGATAGATTATAGATTCCATTTGGAAGTTGGAAGGAAAATCACATCAAACATGGGTCAAACCCTTCAAATGCTGTGACCTTTGCTGCTTGACTTTTACTTGGAACCTCATGGCCATCCAATGAAAAAAGTGGTTGGCTATCAGAATCAATTGGATAATGAACCAATTCTTTACATAGGAAATGCGTGGAAATCACCAGTTCCATTCATCCATTTTAAAGTGGTTGTTTTCAGGTACCAGGAACACAAGCACAAATCCCAACCTGCAAAAACGACCCAAACATCCCAAGCTTGGTAGCTTTTCAACGAGCATCCAGGGGATGGTGAAATATGATTGCAATTTGGCCAGATTCATCCCCGATACCATCCATGGGACGAGGACGTATATATTTACCTACATGAAAACCTTCGAAAAATCAACCATTGATGGATCGGTAAATATACAATCCTCCCATGGATGGGATCCATGGATCCAATCACCTTCTGAGAATGGTAATTTAATGGATCCTAAATACCTTTCTGAGGATGTGATTATACACCCCAATCATCATCTGACGTTCGGTGATTAGATCCTTAGGGATGGTATGAGATGCATTTTTGTTTGTGCAGAATTTTTTCATCCAGGACAAAGTGACCATTCAGGCGCCCAAGTCTGACTATCTCTTCGAGCGCCGTTTGGTGAAGTGAGTCCTTCGGAACGTGGCTCCAACGGTGATACGACGCCCCTCGCGATTTTGTTGGTTGCAACATGTTCCAAGCTAGGCTTCAGCAGAAGAAACTCAGTTCAAGGGTAATAGATTCAGCTTGATGATGGTTACTCTTTCTTATCAACCTAGGTGGGTGCCTTTCAAATATGTACAGTTTATCATTCACCCCGAAACATTGGGGGGATGAAAATCACCCAATTTGACGTGCTTATATATTTTTCAGGTGGGTTGAAACCACCAACCAGCACGGGTTGATAAGTTGAAACCACCAACCAGCAAGGGTGATATTGAAACTCCGGCAAAATCCGAGCGAAACAGAAACAAAACGATCTTCCAAAAACTAAAAAAGCTGTCCTGGTATCAAGATGTTTGAAAGTCAACACCAATTTGAAAGATTTATGTGTTGCCTACCTGCAATTTTCCTGTATCCAATGACCAGCAAGGTGTGTTGAAACCGAAATGGTTGGTTGGGAAGTGATATATGGTTGAATAACTATTGACACCGGGGACAGCTCAAATTGGAGCTTTGAAGCTGGAAGCAACAAAGGCGGCAATTCGTCATCCAAGGCAAGATAAAAAAAGGGGAAAGACATGGAACAACTAGGTGGTGCTTTCAAACATTCCCGATCCCTGGCCTCGCATGGTCAGAGAAAAGAGTGGTTTCAAACATTTTGTTTAACCCTGAAAATTGGGGAGATGAACCAATTTGACGAGCATATTTTTCCAATGGGTTGGTTCAACCACCAACTAGAAAACAACTGGACAGAAGGCCCTTGCGCCATATTTGTTGATTGGATTCTTTTTTTTGGGAAGATTACACTGAGGCCCGAACGAATATCCCCTGAAACTAGAAGATCCATTTCCTTTCAAAAAATGGTCCCTTTTCAGGGGACATGTTTATTATCCAGGGGAGTACACTCGAATTTTTTCGAAGAGACTTGGACAAGTTCGATTCGCTGCCTGTTGTACAAGGAACGATCAACTGGCTCGTTGGGTTTTTACTTTGCTGCTTAGAAGTGATTCTACAAGTTACCCATACCATCCATGGGACTGGTATATTTACCTGCATGGATGGTATGGGGATGATTATTTCCTGCCGTTCGTTTGGCTGGAGGGAAGCGGGAGTTTTGCACTCTGGAAGCCGTCAATTTTTTGGGTGCAGGTTGAAAGTCACGCTGAAGCCAACTCCTGCCAGCTCCTTGTTCATGTAAAAAAACAACAAAAAAGATATCGTTTATACCATGTCCTTGAAGCCGGGCGCCAAGCATTATAAGCATTGTCTTGCAAAGACCCGCAAGAATTATTCTACACCCATGCTTGTTCTTAGATATGATTTATGATTTAGATACTCTTTCAATCTCCGAGATTTTTTCATCAATTTCCACTTCAGCACCTGCCATGGCGGAGACAACAAACGGCACGGCAGCGGAAGCACCCGCAGACGCAGGCGAAAAACTACGTAGCATCGTACGTAGCAATCGAAAGTTGGGAGGTTCCCGGTTCCCACCGAAATTCGTAGGTACCCCCAAATATAACCAGAAGAGTTTGCATGTTGTTTCCCATAGGATCCATGGGACTGGTATATTTATATACATTTGGTTGATTTTGATGGTGAATGTAGGTAAATATACCAGTCCCATGGATCCTATGGGTTTGCAATCTTCTGATATTTGTTGCGTTTTGCGTCACGTAATACAACATCAATGATGGATCGCATCTAAGGAATTTAATCCCCTTTTTTTAACAACCAAAGGGTCGGCCATCAAATGAAGGGAAGGCGCAAGCAACGGATTCGAAGCTATGCAAGTCATTAAGATGTTCGAACTTGAAGCCCAATCATTTATGATATCAACTTGATCAGCTTCAAGTAGAGTAAGTAGAGGAGGCAACAATGACCACCAGAATGGATACCCTTTTTTAATCGAGGATCCCTTGTAATGCCTCACTTTTCACTTTGAAAGCTCGCAATTTACCTGAAAAATTGCACTTTTGAATGAATTTCCCTGGTGAACTGCGCGATGTCAGGTGCTGCAAAGACATCTGCAGATGACTTGCTGGCAAAGATGGCGGGGGGAGCTAAGTGTGAGGCCGATATGCAGCTCTGGTTGGGCAGGTAGGACTCGCTCTGCCCAACAAACCGAAGCTGAGGAATAGGAATATTTGGAATATGGATTTGTTGCTGAAGCCTAGGTCCGGTGTATGGAAACAGACAGAGTCTAGTCTAGCTGTCTAGTTTCAAAGATAGAAACCCAGCTCCTACAGTCAATAGCTAGCATCCATTTACATATATGTATATAAATATATACTGTTGTTATGTATACTACATGTTCCACCCCTTTCAATATGTCCATCGTATCTCGTTTTTTCGACTGTTTTTGCTAAGGTGGACAAGCCTGCTGATGATAAAGCTTCAGGTGATGCATGCAATCACAGGGAAAATGGTGGGAAAACCCTTGGGATGGAAGCCCCTTAATAATCAACCCCATATATACATCTTATATCGTGGGTATTTATTGGGTATATCCCCTTTTAAAGGGCTCCTTGGCGGGTTAAACAGCTAGGGCACCATCCCAACAGTAGCACCATTTTCCCTATGAGACAAGACTTCTTCCAAGTGACTCTAGACACTATAGACTTGTGACTGATTTCAAAGTGTCACTTCTTTTCACGGGGTTTTGACCTATCCCCTCGCTAGCTCCTTTGTTGGGCACTGTAGGATATTTTGTCTTCGAATTGTTTCCCATTGAATCACATGAAACGCCAAGGTCGGGGATAGTTGAGAGATGGTTGTTTCATTCACATTCCTCGACATAGATAGATAAACAATTCTAAAGCAGATGTTATATTGCCTGAATCTCCCTCATATGACAAATATGATAACATTGCACACTGCTGAATCAGCATAGGCATGGGTGAAGATTCCAGTGTCAGGTACTGAGAAAGCTGCCGAAAAGCCAACTGAGAAGCCACAGGCGTTTTCGCTGGTCATGCTGGTCGCCCCACTTGAGCATCAAATTACTGCTAGTATCAGCAGAAAAGGGGTGCCTGAATCCTCCCCTTAACCACCAAAAAACAGACCTGATTGTCTGAAAATGGACACCCAAACGGAGGGTCTAGGTACATATACCCGTCCCTAAAGTGTGTTTTAGTGTTTGGGATGATTAGGATGATGAAAATCCATACTTAAAGGTACAGTTTTTTTTTTTAAGAGGCCTTCGAAACATCAATTCCTAACGAATGTGCATGAATTATTATGGTTTACAACAAATGAAACCAATTGAAAGATAATGAAACATATCTAATTCCATCTAAACCCTAACAAAGCCATGTCCTAAGAAGATGACAAATTCACTGCGAAATGACTTATCACATGGATTTACCAACCCGTTTTTTCATGGTGGCGGTTCCACAGGCCATGTCAGAGGCGTTGATGGTCATCGATTCGGATTCTGACAATGAGAAGAAGAAGGCTGTTGCATATTTGAAGTTGTTTGTATATGTGGAATGTTCCAAACAACTTCACAACTTCAAACCCTTTCAGAAGGGTTTTTGTTTCAATTGTAAAGCTTTGTGAACAGCCAAATTTTCGGAAATCAAAGTTAAATTTATAACAAATTTGAACGGCGCCTGTGACGATGTAAAAAGCAGATTATATCGATTCGTGTCTCTTTTCGTCGAAAGGCGCAGGGCGGGCCACCAAAAGTAGCAACGCCTCCTCCCCTGAAGCCAACTATTCCAGTGGCGCCACAGGCAGGATGAATGGTACGTGATGACGTATACTACACACCCGCAAAACCAACGTTGCCTAGGTGGTGGCAACTCAAATATTTTTTATGTTCATCCCTACCTGGGGAAGATGAACCCATTTTTGACTAATATTTTTCAGATGGGTTGAAAGCACCAACTAGCAACATTGCACCTGAAAATTTGGGCCCCTGGTGGAAAAAGAAAACGATTCCTCATGTTTCCCAACGATTTTTCGTTTGTTGAGGCTCGGTTCCAGCCGTTCGTTTTTCCAGGGGACACTTGCGTAAGTGTCAAAAGCTGTTGACAACGAACTGAACCGACTTCTACCTCCAGGGAACTATAAAACATATCCCATAGCACATGCAGACTTTTTGAGTCCATGATTTTCCCACAACTTTTGAGTCCTTCTCAACTTCCCATCAGATGGGATGACATATGGTTTCTCGGACAACTCTCCTTCTCGTTGTTTCATGTTTTTCTGAGAGGTGACAGAAAAGCCCAAAAAGGACAAGAAGGAGAAGAAAAAAAAGGCCAAAAGTTCATCTTCGTCGTTGCCTGGCCTCAAAAAACCCACCTCCCGTGACGAAACGTGATGATGGTGATGATGACAAAAATTCCTGTGGGTTTCAACGAAACATGTGGATGTCTATTATTAAACAAGTTTGGTGATTTTGGTCTTTGTATTTTTTTCACGGTAAAACCAAAAAAACACACATTGAAGATGTGAGTCATGTGCTGATGTCATGCAATATTTTCTCTCGATTGCAAGGTGTATAGATTCTACATGATTCTACTAAGTGCGTGAAATGGTTACCCATAGGATCCATGTATGGTATAGTTACTTACATTTACCATAAAAATTGACTAAATGTAGGTAAATATAGCAGTCCCATGGATAGGATTTTCGTGAGAAAAAATGCTTTCAGATTCGCAACGAGCCTTTCAGATTTTTTTTCCCACTACTCAGGGGCAGCGATGACGAAGACTCGGAAAATCCAAAAAAGAAGAAAAGGACACGGGCTCCACCATAAGAACCGAAAGTTACATGGGAAACTCAACCCTATAGATTGACAGGTAGCAAGTCCCTTGGTGATGCAGGGTTTCTGCATTTTTTTAAGGGTTGTTTCAAGTGATTATCGTAAACCCCGGACAGTTAATGTGGTGTAAAGAGTTCTTACAACATGTTTTACAAAGATATATATATATATAAATGATTTCTATTTGAGCTGCTGATTTGCTGCTTAGTTTTTTAAAAGAAGCATGCAAAGGATATTGTTTTGGTTGGTGCCAATTCTTGCTTTGTACTTCCTGTTCAAGAGATCTTGATTTTTGTGTTTATTATGTTTTTGCCTGAGAGGCATCAATATTATGAAGTGTAGTTTCCTGTGTTGCGTTGAAATCTCTTTTGTTGAGCTGTCTTCTTCGCTTGGGCGTAGAAATCTAGTTTTCATTGATTCCAAGCTTCTGAAGAACGTGTTTTTTTTTTTTGAAAAGATTGGATTAGTTCCTGGCAGGATAAACAATTTCAGCTCGTTGAGAAACATCGAAAAGGAACGGGTGCAGCTCGCATGTCTTGGTAACTGTTCGATGAATTTTGGGGAAGAACAAGGATCCAAGACCATAAAAATCCCCCCAAAAAAATCTAGGAGCATCTTTCCCCCTTCTCTCCAAATTAACCCAATAGCTACCCCAACTAAAATCTTGAATTTTGCTAGACTTACCTCAAAAAGCAATTTCAATCCTCATAGATGACTTCGAGGGGGGGTTATTTTTCAGGCAACTTCTTAAGGGGTTTTTGGGTTGTGAACGGAATCCCTTCTGCCAGGCAGATGTGCGAAAGCATCGCAATGCTGGTGCAGAAGCGGCGCAGAGCATGATCAAGGCGACAGGGGCCATGCTATTGGGGGAGCAACTCGCCAGGGTGTTTTTTTTGCCGAATCCGAATTTTTGTGTCCATTAAAGATGAGATGATAGATTTGATTAGTTTAAAGGCAATAATATCTATCATTAAGATTGATAGCATTGTTCATAAAGGGCAACTGACATTATCTCAATTAGAAGTGTTGCTACCTTCACAGATGAGGCAGAGTCTTGTGCAAAAGAAATTGATCACTATTTTAACCAAAAAATCATGGGGGAGAAAAAACAACAACACACATGCCTGGTACCCTAAATCTTTATATAGAAAATGGTTGTTTCACCAAACATCCATTTATAAATGGTTGTTTGGGGTTCCAGGTCTATCTTGGTCCACGTGTTTCATAGTGTTTGGGGACCGTGCGTTTCGAGGCTCTTAGTGACAATCCCTATTTTGCGCCGTAGAGGAGGCTTTGGGGAAACTTGACAGATAAACTGACAGATCTTTGTCTTGTTCTTGTTGTTCTTGTTGTTGTTGTTGTTGTTGTTGTTGTTGTTGTTGTTGTTGTTGAATTTGGATTTCAATTGGAATTTTACAACAAAGACACCAATCATCAGCCATCCACCTGTTTTTATTTGCTTTCTTGAAAGCAAATGCAGAAACAGATCAACAAAAATTCATTCAATATAGATCGATATTCCTTGCCAAAGGTGTTTTGTGACGGACTTAACATGTGAGATGAATCGTCATTTTCTAGTAGACAACTGCTCTTTTGCTCCATGTTTTTTCGGTATTTTCTAGATCGATTTGATTTGCCTCCAATTTTTTGAACCCTGACAGGAGAAAGATAGGCAGGGAAGATTGAGTGACACTTGAGCTGTTCCAGTTGAGCAAGAATTTTTATATGGATGTTTGGAAATTAGGGGTACCCCCAAATCATCCCGTTTTAATAAGGTGTTTCCATTATTTTCACCATCCATTTTGGGAGGAAAACCCTGTATTGTTGGAAACACAGATAATGAAGAAGTGAGGAGGTCTTCTGTTGTTGCAGTGTTGCCATGACATGACAATTATGTAGACAAAACACCTGCTATCCCAGACCTCTGGGGCCATTCTGGAGGCAACGAAGATGCCCCTACTTTGGCCCAATCAGATGGGCTGACAGCAACGTTATGTGAAGGGAGTTTGTGAGGAAGATATGCGACTGGGAAAGAAAAAACGGCGCGCTGCCGCAGAACATGCAACAGACGTTGAAGGTATGCATTCTTCTGAGAGCGTCACTGGTTTTGTTTGAAGCAATAATTGCAGAATACATAAATGATCATAAATTGTGTGTTTTCACCTGCTTTTTCATTCCTTGTTTTTCTTTCTATTTCCTTCCTACAAGTTTCATTATGGCACAATGGCCTTTGCTTGGCTCAGCGGGACCTGTGAAGGAGGACAGGGGTCTAACGGACAAAATCACCCCGTTTTGTCCACGGGGTCGCAATGCAGCCGCAGGTCACCTGTGATGGGCGAGGTTTTCATAGATGTTTTTTTTTCCGTAGAAACGAGATAGCCCTCCAGGGAACTAACATATCCCACCTGGGGAAAAGGAAAATCATCTTCGAATGCCTTATCAGGGGGATATGTTAATTTCCTGGAGGGTACATACCTAGACCCTCCGTTTGGGTGTTAAATTTCAACCCCAAAACGGTGGACCGTTTTTGGTGTTTTTTTTTGAGGGCTCAAATTTCAGACCCGACTGGAGGATTCAGGTAGATAATATTATAATAGATACCTTCTTATAGAAAGGCAGAACACAACGACATTGTTTGAAGGATTTGTGTGCAATTTTTATGTTGTTCAGCAATTTCTTCTCAAAAACTTCTGCGAAGGGTTGTCAATATGGATCTGCTTTGATAGGAATGCTGCAATGTTTGAGTTTGAGTTGTGAACCTCTGAAACATCTGGCGGGACTCTGGAGGCTTTGTTGACGGCACTCCCACTGTTCGTCATCGTCCGCTACTCCCTGCACCTGAGTCGCAGCAAAAGTTGATTCCAAGATCCTGACATGTTTCAGTGGTCATTAAATTACCCATTTTGGGAGCATCATTTCAATGCAAAGGTATGCAAAGGTATGGGACCCAATTTTGGGAAAATGTTGCCCTTACAACAAAACGCATTCAAAATGGGCGCCCGGTAATTCATGAAAAAAATTCCCCCCGTCGTGTTTGAAAAACGATTTCGGCATTTCAGATGCGGTCAAAAAAACCAAAAGTTTTGACAAAACACGGATGACGACTCCGATTTGGCTTTGCAAAAATCTGGTAGCAATGAAGACGAAGTCTATCGAAGTCGTCATCGAAGTTTGAAAACGCGAGGTTTTTTTCGTCACTTTTTCCAAAGCGAACTCTAAACGGACAAATGTGGGTAGTTTTTGAAACGACCGAAACATCTTCTGGCAAGGTTTGAGAACAAACAACTGTCCACGAAGGCATCGGTTAAAAGGGTTTGACTGTGGGGATTTTTGTTGGACATGAGTGAGATGAGCAATAAAAAAATATGGTTTGGTTACATTATACAAGGGATTATACTACCCAGATCTGCCCAGGTAAACAGGGATTATAGTAAGCCTTACAAAGGATCCCACAACCTACGTATTCCAGCAGGAGTCTTTCACAGTGGAAATCCGGATCCCAAAGTTCATTGTGGACATGATGAATCATTTACAAAGAAGACCACTTAGATTACTTAAAAAACTATTTCTAAGATAAAAGAGTAAGACACTTACATCTTTATTTGGAAATACGACGTGGCTTTTCATGATGTTTGGAATGGTCACATTGAGTGAACAAATGATGAACAGCTTATTGGGAATGCGGAGCTTGGTTTGTCCCTTGGAGAACGGTGTAGTGTAAATATCTTAAAATAAATGTCGTTGCCCTCCAAAGTGACGTTTTCACTCTGGTGTGCAAGAATCCCAATCCTACCCAGAATCATAAAGAGTTCCTACCACTCCCAACTAAAATGAATTCTAAATCTATAAGATGCCCTTTCTACATATTACACATGTAGAGAGTGACATAGACACCCACCCACACACACACACACACACACACCATACATTTTTTTGATCATTTTTTTTTTCAACACATCTATTTGAAACACCTCAAAAAAAACACGGTGGAAACCTCCACCGGTAGTTTTCCTTGAAACATCCAACCAACCAACGGAATCCGAATCCCGAATCCAGGACTTGGCGGCTTCTGAAACCTTCACTCCACAGGTGTGTGATAAAAAATCCTGGACAATTCATGGCTGGTTATCTTTTCTGATAATATGGCTGAAATTTTTGGTACATTATGTCAGATTTTTGGGTATTTATAGGTGCCTAGGTGGTGGCAACTCAAACATCTTTTATGTTCATCCCTACCTGGGGAAGATTCCCATTTTCGACTAATATTTTTTTCAGATGGGTTAAAACCACCAACTAGTCACCCATTGAAAAACCCATACCAGTCCCATGCGACGAAGGATTGCATATTTACCTATCCATGAATTTCGTTGTTTTCTTTTGTGGTAAAATATTGTAGGTAAATATATGTAAATATAGCATACAATATTGATGTTATGGGAAAGGAACATGATCTGAACCAAACCTCCATGTTAATTTTCAGGGGATTATATAGGTTAGGGGGTTCACCTTGCCTTAAATTGCCTGATTTCAGGGTAGAGATTGGTGAACTTTCTCATAATTTGCCTAGATTATTCATGATTCTCCAACATGTCCATGTTTTCATTTCAGCAAATAAATATATCTGACAAAATTGCGCAACTTTTGACTCGAATGCTGTTTCAAAAAATTAGCATATGTCGATCTTTTTTGAGATTTCCGGCCTTAAAAAACAAGACCTGGAAAGCCAGGTGCCCTATTTTTAAGGCAAAAGTTGTTAGGGGAAAAGTTGCCTCAAAAAATAGGACACTTGGCGTTCCAGGCGAGTCGTTTTAACAACCTTTGGAGAGTCATCATGCAATTCGGTCGCAGGTCAATGCTCCCTTTGACTCGCCGGAGTCACAAGAGGTAGAGCGGTTCACCGGCGATGTGTGACGTTTTGTTTTCCTTGGTGTTTTAATTGGGTGACTTCAAAATTGTAGGTCAAAAGTCATTTAGTCGAAAACATAGGATTCATGTATATTTGCCTAGATTTACCCCAAAAAAACAACTAAATGTAGGTAAATATACCATACGTGGATGGTATGGGTTGGAAAAATAAGAAAACATCCATGCTGTTAGTATTGTTGATATGATAAGATCATAATTTTGCCGGAGAATCACTACTTTTGTAAATCAGGTTTTGAAATTTAAAGCTATTCTTTATAATCATTGAAGAAAGACATAAAGAAATTGTTTGACATCCTTTCACAACTAATTTCCCTTGTCACACTTTCATATGGAAATTCATAACGGAGGTATGTGCTTTTTGCTTTTTGGTCATCCCGAGTCACACGCCGAATCCAACGTTCACTGCAGCTTCAAGGTGGACATTGAAGGCCTCGTGGAAGGTACCAAAAGGGAGCAACAGGGACGGGGTCCACCATAAGCACCGGATTCCCGTTACATGAGAAAAAATGGAGCCTAAAGATTGACAAATGTAGCAAGTTTTTGTTGGTGATGCAGGGTTCACAGGCCAATTTTTGAGGGAAATTTCTCAAGTGATTATGGCAAACCTGCTTTTTTGGATCAAAGTCGATGCAAAGATATAGTAATTTTGTGAGGTATTTCCATTATATAAGAGTGCATTGTTTGGATTGGTAGTTTGATGAACCCGTGTTTGCTGCCTCCCAAAGAAATGCAAGAAAATCTAAGACTTTTGTTTGTGAGCGTGGGGGGAGTGACAGATGTTGGAAGATCCTTTTTACTTTTGGGCCCTCATGTTCTCAGGGGCTAGATGGAGCTGCCTTGTGTATATGTAGATCCTCATAAATCGAGGGCAAATAGGACCTACATGGACCTACTACATGGCAGGAGCTTCATAATCCTTTCACTCTTTGACTTTCACAAAAAACGTTGCTTTGGGATCAATGTTGATAGAGCTGGTGGCAAAAAAAATCAAAGGGGTTGGTCAGTTGCCAAATGCCCGAGATATCTCGCAACGACTGGTTCGCCAGGTCACTTGGAGAATGCCACCATCTGCCAGGGATCCACAGGGAAAAATGATGTGGGATGCCATGCTTATCGATAAGCCAGGAAATATGACGGACGAATAGGAGAAAAATCAGATCATATTGGGTCATCCTGAAGTACTCGATCATAAATCATTTAACCCATAGCATCAGATCATGACTTCATCAGATATCTTGAAAGATACGTGATCTTCCAGCAAGACCACCGAAGATGGATTCGGGGTCCGTTTTTGTGGTGTGGCAGCCCTGTATCACCTTGTGGCTGCCAGCCCTGGTAGTCACAGGGTCAAAATCATGCACCATCACCAAAGGTTTTGGGGTCTGGGAATAAATCCAAAATGCTAAGATCAGGTGATCTGACTATGATACAACATTATATATATATATATACACATATTACACGGAAATATACGTAATATTAATATTAATTATAATGTATAATATACGTATTTATTATATACGTACACAATATAGGGTTCCGCCTTCCATACTTTGGAATGGGAAAGATATTGCCCCCCAAAATACATTCATATGATAGAATGATACAACAATAAGGGGAATAAGATGGAATAAGAATAAAAGGATAATGGGAACTCCCTTGACTGAAAAAAAAAAAGTGTACAACTCTTGTTTCAAACCCTGTGGATTTCCACAAATCGGAAGCCTTGGGACTTGCCATGACTTCAACGGTCAACTTGGAACAATCTTCGTGTGCGGTAATTGAAAAATGCTGCTCAAATCGTATGAGCGCATCACGTTCTCAAACATCCATTTAGTTGATTCTCATCTTATTTCTTTACGACGTGATCGCTCTTGCTTGGACCCTATAGATGTGTCAGTCCCAATACTCTCATTGTCTCAAAAAGATCCAAAAGGTATGCAGAGTTGGCCCCTATACATTTGTGGAAACAATCCGCCACAGATGGTACCGTCCGCCGGATCTAAAGATTGGTGAAACCAGGGTTTGGCGGATTCAGGGCCAAATCTACCCTGAAAAAGTGCCTGTTTTGGTATCGCAGACTCTTTCCTTCGACAACCTAACTTAGAACCACAACAACGACCGACATTTTTGACGACGACCTCTCAAAAACACCGAGAGGTGTGTGAAGTCTAGAATAGGGCCCTGTGTTTGGCGGCACTTTTACCTGCAAAGAGCCGTTTTTGAGGCAATTTATGATCAATTTTCAATTCTGCTGCTCCTCTGCAGCAAAAATGCATAACACTTATCCGAGTATTGGAAGCACTGTTCCAAGCTGCTTTCCCTGCACATGGATGTGGATTTTATGGATGTGTAGCATATCAACTACTTATACATAAATCAAATTTGCCTTCTCCAGTTGTTTCACAATATCAACAATCGAAAGCTGCAAGATCACTAAGGCAAGATGGTGGGTTTGAACGAGAGCACCAGCAAGTCCATCTCGGAATGCAATTTCAGTTGGCATTAACAGAGGTGTGGTTTCCACCGTTAAAAACGTAGATATGTTGGGTCTCTGATGGGACACTCCAATGTACAAAAAAATGGAGATTTACAATCTCAGTCTGCATGAGATGCCAATGAGATTTGCCGATGAGCACATGGCCGAGCAAAAAATTCCTATGAGTTGAGGCCGGTTTTTTGATAGAATATCCATGGGATGAGGACGTATATTTACCTAGATTTGCCATTAAAAAACAACGATTCATGTAGGTAAACATACCCAGTGGTTGAGACTCAAATCATCGCGGTACTCGTCGTGTGCTCAAGCATATCTTCCACCGAGATGGCGGGGGAGCAAAAGAACAGAATCAACTCCAAGTGGCGAGGCTTGAAATGTTGTGAGAATCAAAAAACTCCCAGGTTCATTTGATTTCTTTAAAGAAACGTGTATAATATAGAAGATTAGAAGGAAATGGTGTGTTTTCAAACAATTGGTTTCTTTTCAATTTGAGGATAAATTTTAAATGTAATTTCAAAACCATATTTTCATGGGAGTCTTTTGAGAACCGGCAGTGCAGACGATTTGAGATCCGCTGTTGGAGGGAGCAACATGAAACCTTCAATCCATGGGGAGTGGCCCCAGATTCCCCGAGAACGGACTCGGTCGCAATGATGTAGAATTTGTATCAAATTCATGCAATGTCAAGACACAGCCATGGTGATTCAGGGGTCAATGAATTAAAGACTTTGGGGGGATCAAGCAATGCAAATGTATGATCAATTTGTGGAATTTCCCTTTTTCAACTGCATTGTTTGGGTTGGTAATATAATGACCCCTGTTGTTGTAGTTGTAGCGCATACGTAGCGTTATCAACCACTCATCCAAAGCTATTTATATTTATATAAGTAGAACCAGATTTTGAAAGGGCAGTTCCGATGAGCTAGTAGCAGAGAGAGATGGAACTTTCTACCCAGGGACCTGTTTGAAAGAGAAGCAGTTCAGTTGCCAGGACCATCTCTGGAATACATACCGTACCAATCGGAAGGTATCCAATGGTTTCCAATGATATCCGCTGTATGTCTTCAGTGATACGAGTGGAGGTTTGTTTTTTCTTGGGGAATTCAATGTTGCAATTCAAGGTGTTTTGTGATGCATCGTTACAGGCAGGGATTTTTCATCACTAATTTGGTCTTGCGTCAATCCTTTGAAGCGCCGAAGGGCCGTCCTCCTGTGGCACCCGTGGTTTTGTAAAGCGACGTGTTTCCCAGTTGGTTTTTCGACATGAGTTTGTCAGCTTGACAAAGTAGCGAGGAAGTCGACATGTCGGGACTGTCCAATGGCTGCGGGGTGTTGAATCTAGTTCTGAAGCACCCTGTTGGAGATGTTACGTGGTGATGTTTTGGCTGACCACAGTCTTGCACATTTGCCAGCCGCCGAATCTTGAGAGTCACATTTCTCAGCCTCTTTTGTATTCTATACACATCTAGGATCATCTATGATATATATATATATATATATTTATATATACAATAGATTGAATTAGCAAAACTGTGTAGGTCCGGGTACCGCTGTTTAAAGATACACTAAACATACAATCTTCTCACTTGTTTGTATCATGCTAATTCGCAATGAAGTGACTTCCTTTTAGCCGCCATGTAACAGGTTTGATCCGAGCCATTTGGCAGGGCCAGCGGGAAAAAGATGTAAGACACGGACGTGAAAAAAGCCATAAGAATGCACGGAGAGAAAAGGACACAGATAAAAACAGCTACAAAACCGCTGGTATTTGTTTGTTCATATCCGATCCATGGTATCCAACATCTAATGTTGTGCAGCAGCTGGATCTGCAACAAAAATATGCTGTTTTGGTCAAAGAATCTTAGTATTTGCTAATAACTAATTCAGACATACAGAAACACTGTTTGGTGTGCAAATCTGAGTAGTAGCAGTCAGCAAAATGTTTGCCAAATGTGTTGACAAGGTACTGAAAGTCAGTGAAAAAATCATGTCCTATCTCACCGGGCGGCTTCTTGAGTCCCTTAGTCAACCTGCATGTGGAGCAATGCCGCGAACCGCAGCCAGTTGCGGACGTGGCAACCAATCAATACCCATGGATTTTTCTGGTCAAAGTGCTACATCCTGTCATAATTATGGCAGTTTGGAGCTTGGGGGCTGATGCCCCGACATTCGTACATTCGTCCCGTGACCTGAACGGGAGAAAGGAAAGGGACAGTTGTCGTGTAATGGTCGACTCATATATCTGCATGCGTGTCTCTATAGTTTGTTCATGTTTGAAGCCATTTCGTGCGACTGTTTTTCAGCATGGCTAAGCGTGTTTGTCCAAAACAAATGACACACAAGCAGGATGTTGCTGCTCGTGCACAATGCACTGCCACAGCAAATATCAAAGCTGCAGTAGCTTTGGTGCGTGAGCAGATGTATATACCATAGAAAACCATAGATCCTGCTTTTTCAGCTTCCATAATCCATCGTCTCTTCCCATCCGTGTGGAGGAAGGATTGGAATACCTATAGCTGGACTGCACGGATCAACCCGGACAGAATTGCTTAGGAACTCAGGCCGACATCCTATGAAACAACTTGTACCAAACCAAAAGTATCCAAAAGTCAAAGCATGCGAGGGTGTTTTTAATGTTTTATGTGCTTGCTTGCTCAAGTATCACTACCTATCTGATTATCTGGGTGGTGGTTTCTAATTTTTATTTTATGTTCATCCCTTACTTGGAGAAGATGAACCCAATTAGACTAATATGTTTCAAATGGGTTGGTTCAACCATGAACTAGCTATCATTGATTGTTGCTTTGTATGTTAAATCACATCCAAGGAGTCTGCCATACAGGCCAAAGGACACTTGGTCTGTCGTACTGCCGCGGAGTCACTGCGGAGCTTCCAAATTCCAGCCCTGGGAAATTCGGGGTTTGCTCCCGGGCAAATAAAATAGAGCCCGGCTGATGTCTTGCCAAGAATCGTCCACCATGTTTTGTCCGGAAAGTGAGATCTATGCAATTCATGACACCTAAGCTTCAGAGGCAGGTTTCCAAGATCTCGGAGAAATGCATTTTTGATCATTTTTGTATCCTACACTGATGCACTCTTAAAGGAAGGGAAAAGAAATATGCCCTATCACTTTCAAGGTGGATGTATATATATATATATATGTATATGTATGTAAGTCTTTTAGCAGACAAATGTTTCATCGGATAAACTCATCTTTGGTCAACGCAGTCAACCTGAAGGAATTCACTTGTTGTGCGGACAGTCTCATCCCTCGTTATTGGACAGACCATAGTGTGACGAATCGGCTTTTGCATGCAGCTGCCGGACAAAATCCCATGTTGCACGTTTCAAATATCGCTTGGAAAGCAGAAACGGCTGAATCTGAGACGTTTGTTTTATGTGATTCTGCATGAATTACCGATGCAAAATATTTAGATATATATGTAAAACTTTATTTTGGGCATTAATAAAATCTGAAATAATTGATTTATAAATATTATAAAAATATGTTTTAATATATTAATATAAAAATAATATTTTAACAAATATTTTATTTTCAATATAATATATATATTATTATATATTGGTAAATAAAAAATATATTTCATTATTATTATTTAAAAAAATATTTTACAGTCGTCGTCGTAATTATAGAAAAAAAAAAGTGTTGCAAATCGGTAGGGAGCCTCCCTACCCGTTTGCTTCTATAATTCCCGAAGTCCTGTAAGGTCGAGTTTGAAATTTAACACTCTAATTAGTTTCAGGTGCACATTTTTTCTAAAATTCCAGATGTCCCACGTATATGATGGTTTCACAGCTTTCAACACCATTTTTGTGTCACCATACAATTTCTATAATTTACGTTTCCCTGTGAGGTCAAGCAATTTGACACATTTCCCATTCCTGCTGGGAAAAACAATCAAATAGAAAAAAAAGGCAAATCGGTAGGGAGCAGATATAGAAAAAAACCAGAAAAAACCTGGATAATAATTAAAAGAATTAATTAATTATAGAAAAACAAAAATAGTTAATTCCATTTTTTTTGGCATGTCTGGATTTTTGTGTGTATGGTGATTACATGTTTGTTTCTATAATTCTTGTGGCCCTCTGAAAAATGCACATTGCAGTACGTCTATTTTTTT